>CM072513.1:57241416-57286416 GCA_036898135.1 Oncomelania hupensis
GCATGTTTACAGTATGGATGAAGGGAGGTAATCGTGATGTGCTATAATTGTTGGGGGTGACGGTGGTGATGAAGGGGGGCGGAATGAATCAGGACTGCGAGATGGTAGTGTGGTTGCGATAATTATGTATATTTATATAAACATTGGTGTGTAAAGAAGATGCGAATTATTTAGCATCAAAGGGTGATTTATATTATTGAAATGTGTGTATAGTATCTTGTATTATTATTATGATATTCATAACTATACAGGTCAAGATGGCGGACGGAGGACGGCGTGTTATGTTATATTATATAGTGTTTATTGTTTGGTGGGCATATTGTTAAGACTATGTATATGTCAACAGGTGTGGGCTGATGATGATGATGATGATTATTACATCTACGTGTTTATTTCTACGCATTATTTCCACGCTGTTGCCTTTGACGTTACCTGTTGTGCTGTACTGATGTTGATGTTGTTGCCGCTGACTGGGTCCTAACCAGCCTGGGATGTACCTTTGCCTCTACAACAGAGTAGTGTTGTGGTGATTTCTTACACTGCTGCAGGTTTTGCCTATGTATCGAGGCAACACATTTCCAGGAGGTTTTCATACCTAATTCATGCACACACAGACTCACATTACACGCACCTAAAAACATATCCATTTAGTTAGAAGAATCATCCACTTATTGTGCAAGAGACTGTTAGCTCTCTGAGCTACTTAACAAGAACATTGAGACATTACTTCTGTGCCACAGCTTTGTCTAGCTAATAGTTTATGATTCAACGCCATTGCTTGTTATTTGAAGACTTGCATTTTGAATTGATTTGTTGATTTTGATTTTCCTGTATACACTTTGTAAAGAAACTGCTGTTGTTTAGTTCTGTTTGGGGTTTGTTGCAAGGGGAGGTAATTGTTAGTTAGTATTGGGACGGGGGTCTGTTTAGGGGTTGAGGGGAGGTTAGTTCCCATTTTGTCCTGTGTTTGCTTGTTGATTGTTGAATAAAAGAGTGTGTGTTTGTACTCTGGCATTTTGTGTTAGTTTATTTTGTTTGAGTTTGTTCCTTTCACTCGCTTTTTGAGCTGACGTCACTGAACCCGCTCGGGGGACGTGACAACAACATTCGACAATGGACTGGCTTGATACAGAGCGAACACATGAGGATTGCTGAGGACAGAGAAAGATGGAGTACGATGGTTAAACGACCATCTGTGGTGCCCCTACGACCTTCGAGTTACGGGATAGGATAGGATAGGATATTTTCTTATTATGGTACATGTTGAATGCTATCAGTCCTCTGTATCATTCCATTTAGCATGACTGTGCTTTTGTGTGAGTCTGAATGCGTATGTGAAAGAGGGAGGGAGGGAGAGAGAGAGAGAGGGATGGAGAGAGAGAGAGAGAGAGAGAGAGAGAGAGAGAGAGAGAGAGAGAGAGAGAGAGAGATTTGCGACTTATGCATTGTACATTATATTAATATTAGTGTTACTTTTGCTTACTTCTTTTCATCTTGTTCTTGGTTTTATGTGTTTGTTTTTGGAGTGGGGATTGGTGGGGAGGTGGTGGAGGAATAAAAGAATGATTGGGTTAAATAATAATAATAATAATAATAATAATAATAATAATAATAATAATAATAATAATAATATATTAATAATAATAATAATAATAATACAGGGTGTTCCAAAAGTCTTGGGCACATTTTAACATTGAATATTTCCGAAACTATTAAGGATATAAAAACGCATCTGGTAAATTCAGAAAGCTTGTAATCTCAATTTTTACATGCAATGTTCAAAGATGTTCAATGTGAGCACCATTAGTCACACGACACATATCAAGCCGATAGTCAAATTCTTGCCAAACGCGTCCCAGCATTTTCTGGTTGAGTGAACGCCATTAATGGGTCTGAAAAGAAATAAAAAAAATCAACAGCTTTACAAAAAACTTAATGTAATTAGCTTTAAAATGGCACAACTTTTATCTTACTACCATTCATAGTAATTGGGATATGGGGACTTCAAATGTGCCCAAGACTTTTGGAACACTATGTAATAATAATAATAATAATAATAATAATAATAATAATAACAGGCAATTTATACAGCGCTTTCCAAAATAACAAAACGCTTTACACAAACAAATGTAAACACAACATGCGCGCGTACATTGGTCAATAACACACAACCACATACACATCCCAACACCCAAAAACACACTCACTCAGGGCGCCTAAGAAAAGGCATCTCTAAAAAGATGCGTCTTCAAGTTGATTTTAAAAGACGCTAGTGAAGGACTGTGACGGACAGACCGAGGTAGCGAGTTCCAGGTCTAAACGGAGAAGAAACTGAAAGCTCGGCCACCATGTCTCACCCTGTGGTATTCTGGTACACGGAACATCCTTTTACCTGCAGACGAGCGGAGAGGGCGAGAAGGAACATAAACAGTAAAAAGTTCGGAAAGATAACTAGGAGTAGTTCCAGAGATGAAGTGGTAGCAAAGATATGAGGGTTTATATTTAATTCGTTGTTCAACTGGGAGCCAGTGTAGTTCTTGAAAGAGAGCCGTGCAATGCTGTGATTTCTGTGCTTTGAAGATGAGTTTAGCTGCAGAGTTTTGGACTTACTGAAGAGGTCTAAGGATTTTCTGTTTGCAACCCACGAGGAGTGAATTACAATAATCCAATCTAGACAGAATGCATGCGCTAACTAGTGTTTTTGTTGCTTCTTGTGTGAGATACTGTCGAATGGATGCGTCTAAGTTCAATGTATGCAATCTGACAAGTGTTTGCAATGTGTTGCTGCATGGAGAGATCCTGATCGAGAGAAAACCCAAGGTCGCGAACAGTGTCAGAAAAAGAAATGGAAGTAGTTCCAAAAGTGATAGTTGAGAGAAGAGGGGTCTGCAGATGACGGAGAAACACGGAGAGCCTTAGTTTTGTTATTATTTAGCTTGAAGCGGTTGTTTGACATCCACGATTTTACCTCAGTGACACAATCTTGAAGAGTCACTAGTCATGGTTTAGTGCACAGCATACATTCCTTCACAAAAGCACAGTCATGCACACACGCGCGCGCTTTAGCACACGCCCACCCACAATCCTTCTCCTCCTTGTCATCATGATCATGATCATCATCATCATCATCATCATCATCACGTCGATTATTAATCACTTTTTTTTCAGGCAGTACTTTCGCACCCAAACTCCAGGCGCTGGGATTGATTACAGACGTCTTGTCATTACTGGTGCTCATCTGTCGCCAATGCTGCAATGACAACGGCAATAAGAACCACAAATTGACAGCGGGGAAATTTGTTTGCCAGAGTGCCAATATTTTCAGTCGTAAGTGTTTTGGCCCATGTATTATGAACTACGTCGCTCGTAAAATATGGTCCCAGAGACAGCATTTTAGGTGACAAATGCACGCGAACTCGATTGTATTTCACGACGCAGAAATAATCTACATCGCATGTCAGTTTTGATATTATAGGTTCATATATAGCCTAGTATCTCTTCCTATCAATTTATAGAACTGAATCTCAGAAATCACGTCGCCGGAGATATTTTTTAACGTAAGATTGAATCGCAGAAAGTTATTTTTGTCCCATTCTGATTATTGATTTCTAATTGTAGTGTTTGTGTGTGTGTGTGTGTGTGTGTGTGTGTGTGTGTGTGGGTGGGTGGGGGTGTGTGTGCGTGTGTGGGTGTGTGTATTCTGATTTGGTATTTCATGTTTTGCTTTCGTTTTAGTGTTTTTGCTTTGCTGTAAAGCGCTATGAGCTCTAGTGAGGGAGGGCGCTTTAAGGTTACATCTTTCAATTATTATTATTATTATTATTATTATTATTATTATTATTATTATTATTAGTGCGTTTTGGTGATGATCTGTTTAAGTGTTTTAAAAAGAGAAGATTATATTTTTATTTATTACTACTGTAATTTAAGTAGTATTGCTTAGTAAAGAGGACAGGGGGTACTATAGTGAACAACTTACAAAATACACAGGCCTAGTTTTTGAGGCACGGAATGGAAGGTAGTTTTGAAAGTCTTTTTAACCTAGTAGAGGTATGCCGATGTACATTCATGTAACCCCCCACCCCTTCTCACCACACACATACACACACACTTCTGACTATAATCATAGTTGTGTAGTATTATGTGCTATAACCACACTATCGACGATGATGATGATGATGATGATGATGATGATGATGATGATGATTGTAAGAAGAGGCCAGTTTTACACAGCACATTAGCTTTTTGCCTTGTTTAGTCAGCTGTATAGTAGGTTAATGTTACGTAGAAGCAAACAGAAGTTACTGATGTGTGCTACACTCTGCTATACGGACGGTAGCGCAGTAGTCCATGACGTCATCGCAGCTTACGTTATAGCAGAGTCCGGCCAATCGGGACAGAGAGAGATTAGGTAGACCAGTTCTACCTGGTTAGGCAGAGACAGGTAGAGTAGTCATTCTGCGTTTAAACTGCCTAGAGTACAGAGCTCGGTTTTAACAGAAATCTCTCCATTGAAAGACTAGGGAAGAAGGACTTGTTGAAGTTCTATTCAATCAAGTTAGCCACTGCCTGACATTGTCAAAAAGGTAAATGAACATACTTTTGTTTCATCGTCGTGATGTATATTGATATTATTGTTGAATTATGTTTGTGAAATTTGCTATGCTTAGACTTGAATTGTTAGTCCAACATGGCATGACGACGTGGCGAACACAACCGGTTTTGACGCCATGTTGTATACCTTACGGACCCACTGTTGTTTAACCTATATGTATGCTTGCAGACCAGTGGCTGTACCAGAGAATGTGTATAATATTAATTATTTCTCTATGTGTATAGTTAGCCATGATTTATATTGTATAGGAAATTAGAGTGGAGATTCCAATGGACCACGGACTAATCAGAATGTTCGTCGCTTATATATAGAGATGTGGAGCTAATCACTGAGGGCTACTTCGGCCTTCAGTGAGACGCTCTGCACACACCTAGTATACAGGGTTGTGCAGAATTTCGTCTCATATGTTACAGACGAGCAGGCATCGTATCATGAGCCCAACCAGGCAAAAGACAAGAAGTCGTCGCTGAAAGTTGGCTTGCCGAGGCATCTCTAGCAATGTGCGACGAGAGCCCAAAAGTCTAGCAACAAGGAGAAGAATCCACAACATCACAGCTCATCAAGGAATCAACCACAACACAGTTCTTCGAACATTCAATTAAGTGGGTTTGGTAAAAGTGCACCAAACCTGTATCAAAGGACCACAGTAGCCCACTCTTCCAGAACTCTGACCCTTAGGGCAGAAAGCATCCAGTGCCAGATGAAGATACAGTAGCTGCATAGAACTATCAAGAAGCGAACCATTCGAATTGACATTTGAACTTTTAAGTTAGTTTCGTATTTAGCAGATAGTGTATAGAGTAGAGGAAATAAATGTGTGATATTTACTGTTAACAAGTGGCGGGACTACCTATGTTTCATAGCCGTGTGAGAGCTAGTGTGACAGTGATCTTTTACCATTTTTCTTTCTATCTCTGTACCCCAGCCTAAACACAGACCGAGCTAAACATATAAATGTATTAAGTTAAGTCACAGGGAGGTTTACTAGCGATCCCCATCGACAATAGACGAGTGGGTAATAGCATTTAATTGTGCAGAGCCCAGCAACAATAGACCTACCGTCACAATGATGATGATGATGATGACAACGAACGGCGACCACAACGGTGATGACGACGACGTTGAAGACTATGATGATTTCATTTTAACAAAAGCAATGCCTTTACTTTGTTTCAGTGATTTTTAAGGGATGTGGGTGTGCCTGGTACATCTTCTTTACCAACCGAGACCACCACAACTGGTGCTGTTTCTTGTCCTTCATCAGTTTTGTTTTTAATATCATGTCGGGCAGTGTCATGCAGGAAGCAGTTGAACTTGGCGAAAGTTGGTAGCTCTACCCATAGATGGACAATCTGTCCAACAGTGGAGGACGCGATCTTCTCTAGGTCCTTTGCAATTCTTGTGTCACAGTATGCTTAGGCCTAATGGTACTATGTTATTTGAGATAGAGGACCAACGGACAAAAGTAGCGGTGAACAAATTTCGTTTCTTGTGTGACTATGTATTATTTATTGACATAAATTGATTTAGATTACTTGACTTTATCACGAAGCGGCAGATCAGTTAGATTTATAGGCTACGTCTCTCTCTCTGTCGCGAGAGACTATATTTTAACCCAGCATTCGTTTCGTTGTGTAGATTACCGTCCCCGGACACAATGCGTATAGTAGTCCGTTAGGTGGCCTATGACCCCCCCTTACCCCCCCCCCCCCCCCCCTAGGGAATTTATGAGACATATATCCGCAGGTACCCTGGTCATCAAGTTTCTGATTGCCGGTTGTTTGGTTTTCATAAACGGGTGGGTTTGGGTACCAGACAGCCCAGAAGGGCCCATTTTTCCTTCTTTGGGCCCTATATTTGCAATTGGGCGGTATGGTTCATTGGAGAGCTGTTGTGTTCAGGTTTATCAACATAGTTCTAATCAGTTTACAGTTTTTGGAAGATAATTGATTGTTGTTTGTGTTAGTATGTGTTTTGTGATAATATCATGTTCATTAAGGGCATGGCTGGGGTACGCCTCTTGGCGTAAGGGTAAAAACCCGTTTTCACAATCTGCGACCTATACAGTTCCGTTTTGTTTTTATTTGGCCTATCTTAGACACATAGCTACATGACTTATGAAATCTAGCAGTTGATTCCAAGTGCCTGGTGAAGGTATTCGACTTACTGGGGACCTGGTGCCCTGATTTGGGTAAGAATACCCTCCGAGAATTACCCTTCTGTGCGGTCTCTATCTTAAACAACTGAACACTTCCCCTTGTGGACCAAACAAGGCAAATACAGTCTAATGCCTTTGTTATCAAGCAACGGATTTCAGGCTGTCTAGTTTTGATAGCCCCAAATTGTGGCTGTAGCATTTACAGATGCAAGGGTACCCCCTAAAAGCAGCTGTTCACATACTCTGTAAGTGTCATTTTTGGCACTTCTGCTCACTTGTGACAATTTTCTTGGTTCTTTATTTAAAAAATAATACAATCACATGTAAAATCCATTATTTCATTTTTTGCAGGTGTCATGTAAAGAAGTAGAACTCTGGCAAGAAGTTTGCAATGTCAAAGAGGCAATCCGACGAAAAGCCCTTAAATTTGAAGTCTGCATAAATCAATGCCAAAGTCAGAAAGAAGAGGACATTAGGAGGACCTATAGGTGTCGTTCATTGTTGCCAGGGTAATCGTGAGAAAGTAACACCTTTGTCAGAAACTAGTTTTCAGACAATACGACTGGCAGTTGAACAACGGCAGACACTAAGTGATGAAAAGTACAGACTAAGTGACATTTGCTCACAAGTGCCTGGTGTGTATTCTCCCTTCTTGCATGGTTACCACAGATCGTGTTACCAAAAGTTCACTAACAATTCTTGGATAGCAAAGCGAAAGCAGCCTGAGGATGATGATAATGACCCAAACTCGCCAAGGAAATGTCGCAAACCACAAACAAGTTCAAGCATCTTACTTCCTTGTGATGAGTGTCTTTTTTTGTGGAAAAGGACGAAAAAAGTATCAGCGAAGACAAGAGAACCTTGTCGAATGTCAGACAAAGTCTGCAGAAGATGCCATCAAGAAATCAGGACAACAGAGGCAAGACAAACTGTTCTGCAAGATACAGGACTTCGACCTTGGGGCGAGAGAAGCGCATTACCACAATTCTTGTAGACGGGCTTACACACGTGCTTGGGAACGAAACCAAAAAGAGTGCACTGACAAAGACGCTGTGGAAGAACACAGAGCCCATGATTCTGCATTTCAGTACATTATACAGTATGTGCAACTGCACATAATGGAACAATGCAATGTGGAACGCACAACAATGCTGGCTGAGAAGTACCAACAGTTCATGCTAGAAAACCATCCAGAATTCTACAACAAGAATTATAAAGTCCAGAAACTCAAAGCAAAGCTAGAAAAGCACTTTGGACAAAAGCTTAACTTTTGGCAGCCAAACGGCAGGAGTGAGCTGGTGTATGCATCAGGAATCAAAACTGGCAAGGCAGTAGAATCTGCATTTGAAGCAGCAGCTTCAGAGACAAGACGCCTGGAGGAGGCTGCAATGATAATGCGACGCCTGGTTCAGACTGCCATGCGTAAGTCTGCTCCAATGCCATGGCCTCCATCAGCAAATTTCCTGCTCAGTGACACCATCACTCCACCTCAGATTCTGCAGAAGTTTATTGCATATGTTCTCACTGGAAAGAAGTTGAAAGATGCATCATCACGGAAAGCACGACTGGTCAAATCCATTGCGCAGGACATATCCGTCGCGGCTTCAAATGGAAAGTGTCTGATACCAAAACACCTGGTTCTAGGTATGACGCTGAGGCATCTGACTGGGAGGGCAGACATCATAACCCTGGTCAATCGCTGGGGTAACTGCGCATGCTATGATACCATCCTGCAACTTGAAACTGCGATGTGCAGGAACATTGAAGAGAGACGTTCCATACTGCCAGCAACCATCCACCCAGAAAGAAATATTGTAACACATCTATGCTTTGATAACTTCGACCTGCACGAAGAAACACCTTCTGGGGAAGGGAGCACGCACACTGCCCATGGAATAATAATCCATGAGGCTACATCACAGGAAGATGAACCTCCTGTTCAGTGTTCTTCGACAGGCCAGAGAACAGGAGAGAGGGCAGTGAAAAGCCAACATGTGGAGCTTGATTCCTGTTTCGTCAAAAGCCATGCAGAGCCTAACCTAGTCGTCACAACATCTTAACCTTCTCCGACTGTGGTCGATGCTGCCAGATCATCGGATTCGCTTTGGATTTGCTGTAGGGCTCTAGCGGTTGAAAAAGAGCAGACAGTCCCATCTTGGGCAGGCTGGGTGTCCCTAACAGGTAGAAATACTGACGACAATGATGAACAGTCAACAGTAGAGTACATGCCTCCTGTGTTTGCCCCTATTACTGACAATGACACTATCCAGCACATCTTGCGACTCAGCATGCAGGTGTCCAAAGAAGTGGGACAGACATTTACTATCATCACCTTTGATCTCGCTGCAGCCAAAAAGGCATACGCTGCAGCTTGCAAAACCCCGCTGAGTTTGGCAACATCATCATCAGGATTGGCGTATTCCACCTTACCTGTGCATACATGGGTGCTATTGGAAAGAGTGTGAGGGGCAGTGGATTCGAAGAGATCCTGATCGAGTCTGGCATTTGTGCCAGCGGTTCAATCGAGCAAGTGCTCACTGGGAAGCATTATAATCGGGCTCTTAGAGTTCACAGGATTGTTCTCGAAGCACTCGAACGTCTCCTGCTGCGTCAGTTCTAGACCAGACACAGTTGGTGCCTTGATGAAGAAGCCAATGCAGTCAAATGACGTCATAAAAACAACGGGATAGTTCATTCAGTACTTCCACAATTGTAAGTGCGCCACAAAGTAGTTAAGAACTACAACCACAATAACAAAGAAAGTTGTTTACAACTTGCAAACATAAGCTTTTGGGCTTTAGGAAGCAGAAAGGTATGATTCACAGAGAGAAAATCGACTTTGTAAAAACCTTTAATTTGTACCCCAGCCATGCTCTTAATGAACATGATATTATCACAAAACACATACTAAAACAAACAACAATCAATTATCTTCCAAAAACTGTAAACTGATTAGAAATATGTTGATAAACATTAAAACAATAGCTCTCCAAAGAACCATACCGCCCAATAGCCAATATAGGGCCCAAAGAAGGAAAAATGGGCCCTTCTGGGCCGTCTGGTACCCAAACCCACCAGTGTACAAAAACCAAACAAGCAGAAATCCAAAGAAGGTATGATAGGCTAACAAAAAAACATAGTCTACAAAATTCCCTAGGGGGGGTAAGTGTTTCACTTCCTACCTAACGGACTATAGGGGACTTATGCTCGCCTACTAGCCTATGTAAATTAATGTTGGCGTGAAGTAGACGACACAAGTCAATGGCGGACTTAGCGTGTGTAAGCTGACGCTGGCTTAGAGTAAAGTTTGCATGTAATGTTTGATAACAGCGTTTTATAAATAAGATTATTATTATTATTATTATTATTATTATTATTATTATTATTATTATTATTATTATTATTATTATTATGACGCTTGTCAATTATTCCTGTCAAAATGCGCGTGATTTTCCATCTATAGGACTATCAAGGTTTGTTTTAGGACATAGACTCACCGGTACGATTTCCATTCGCTGGGAATGCGTTTTAATGGCACATCGCGTACTTGCTGCTTATAAAACTAGACTATTCAGTGATAAGAAACTACTTCTTTGGTATGTGACTGTGATCATTTTCTTCTTTTGATGATATTGCTGGCCAGTGATATATGTAGATCATACATCATCATTAAACTTATGCGTGCGTGCGAGTATGCGTGTGGGTATGTGCGTGTGCGTGTATAATATATGTGTAGATGATAAGTCATCATTAAACGTATTCGTGTGTGGTGTGCGTGTGTGTGGGTGTGTGTGTGTGTGTGTGTGGAGAGCGAGAGAGCGGGGTGGGTGGGTGGGTGTGTGAAGTGAATGTGGAGAAAATGCATAGAAGAAACTCTTTCGAAAAAAGGGGCTTTTACGCCTTGACTATTCAAAGTTTATAATAGTAGATATTATAGATTATATATCAATTTATAATATGAAACATTATTCATTTATGATAATATTACTAATATTCTACATTACCAGGTTATTGTAAGTCTTTTTTATGGGATAATTTGTTATATTTTCTTCAAGTTTTAGTATCTTGCTAGTACACACTATGTTAATTGTCCATGATTGCGGGTAATACAGTCTCGTTGCTATCACTTCGTGAGTTGTCTGTCATCAGTAGGCTAAGCATAGGTCAAATGATGACTTTGTCTATGTACTAGACGTAATAATAATAATGGTAGTAATTAGTGTTTGCTCAAATAAAATTTCATAAAAATCTCTTTTTTTGAGTTCTTCTCCCAAATTTCCCATGCCTCCCCAATTATCCCCCCCCCCCTTCTCTCTCTCTCTCTCTCTCTCTCTCTCTCTCTCTCTCTCTGTGTGTGTGTGTGTGTCTCTCTCTCTCTCTCTCTCTCTCTCTCTCTCTCTCTCTCTCTCTCTCTCTCTCTCTCTCTCATTCTGGTCCAAGCGTGTGGAATTCGCTACCAGAAGAGATCAAGAAAAGTAAATCATTAACATCTTTTAAAACAAGGCTCCATAAATATTTAAGCTCCCTTTGCTCCTAATATTTAAGATGATTGTATACCTCTTTGCTCTTCTCGATCTACCCTGCCACAATTTATGTTACTAAGAATGTGTGAATTTACATGTGTGTGTGTGCTTGTGTATGTGTGTTTGTATGCTTGTGTGTGCAGAGGGAGGAGGAAAGGGATGGGGAGGGGAAGACAGGTGGGAGTATATGTATTAAAATGCATTAATTTACTTAGGGATTTGTTAACGTAGTTAAGGAATATGATTGTTTCAAATTATTTTATGTTAATTATTTTGTTTGTTCTGCATTGTTGTAAAACAGATCCATAGGACATAATGCTATTATCCTATTAAAGGTTTCGACTTCTCTCTCTCTCTCTCTCTCTCTCTCTCTCTCTCTCTCTCTCTCTCTCTCTCTCTTCCTCTCCACTCCCTCTCTCTTTTTATCTCTACTTTCTCTCGCTCCCTCCCTCCCTCTCTCTCTCTCTCTCTCTCTCTCTCTCTCTCTCTCTCTCTCTCACTCATGGCTTGCCTTCATTTTGATTTCTCATATGTGTTTCAGTGTATTAATCAATTTAAGGTCCACAATTCAAAGACTTTTTTTCTTTTGGCGAAAATGAGTTTAGCCTAAAATTTGCATTTTTATTACACTGAAAAAAACAAACAAAAAAACTACATCATTACAACATCTCTCCGATGACATGTCTCAATATCACTACAGACGAAAGAAGAGAAGTAAGTAGTAGCGATATTGACAGTTACAAAGACGATAGAAGAGACTACCGAGCATGTGGTTTGCATGTAGTAGTTGCTTTCGTGGCTTTGAAGAAAGAGAAATAAAGGGACATAGATCTTGCACGTTTCTTCCGCATGATCTTCTCTCTGATCAAAACACAGTTAGGTCCCCTATGCTCCACCCCCCCCCACCTCCTCCCACACCCAACCCTCCTCCATTGTCGCGTAATTGATATTAGCGGAAGCCTACGTTTACCTCTCCACTTCTCTCTGGAGCAGAGAGGTGAGGTGAGAAATTGATTGAATATAAGAACAATGAGACTTTGGTTCCCTACAGTATGAGGCGCCATTTGTAAATTAAATGGTTATTGTCATTATATCTATAGAACATACATTTTACCTGTATAAAAGATATGGTATAATTATAAAATGAATTATATACCTATAAAATACATTCTATAGCAATACAACACTTTTTATAGCTATAAAGCAACATTTTTATAGCTACAGACTACATTTTACGATATACAAGAGATCATACACGAATCGTCACGCCGTTTGTAAATATTAAACACAAAAAAACTATTTTATTTATAAACAAAACATTTTATAAGTAACCAATTCATTTTATCTATAAACAAAACATTTTATAAGTAACCAATTCATTTTACATATAAACAAGTCATTGTATCTATAAACAAGTCATTGTATAGCAAAAACGATCAATAAAACTTCCTTTTATCTGTAAACACTTCATTTTATAGCAACAACGAGCACTTTTATCTATAGAATACATTTTATAACACGTACAATGAATGGTACCTGTAGAATGAATTCGCGACAATTATTTTCCAGTCGGCGCCTTACAATAATTTTATACTAACTTTCTCATTGTATAACTGCTTCTCTCCCTTCGATTATTTTTATTTTGTAACGTTCTAAGCGACCCAAAGTTGCTATGCGGTGCGCAAAGATGGCTGACGTGTTTTTTTTTTCGTTTTTTTTTTAAAATAAATTAAAATTTACGTCCCCTGACTCATTAAGCGTATAGGGGACGATTGGTAAATAGGTACATTCAACCAATTCAACGAAAAAAGGCCCCCCCCCCCCCCTCCCCTCCTGCACGTATGCGCTGGGCTCTCGCATTTTCATGTGGAAGTGACGTTGCATAAGCTACGTTTAGATAGCTACGGCGCGTGTAGGGAATTCCCGCTAGCCCTATATCGACTTCCCGCGATGTCAACAATCTCCAAGGTAACAGTTACGATGGAAGCTGGTTTGCCTTCGTGCTTATCGATAGTTTTTCAAGACGACCAAAAAATAATTGGAACAGTCGAGACTGACAATGATGTCGCTGATGTTTTATCAGCATTTCACTAGTATGGTCCTCGCCAATTTATATAATACACAAGTATGGACCTATGGTCCTTGCCATTTTTTGTAGTAGACTGTAATGGTCTTTACCATGTTGAGTCGCTTAGAAGTTTACAAGTAGTCTACACGAGGATGGAGTTGCTTCCCTGGGATCAGCAATAATCGAAGGGAGAGAAGCAGTTATACAATGAGAAAGTTAGTATAGAATTATTGTAAGGCGCCGACTGGAAAATAATTGTCGCGAATTCATTCTACAGGTACAATTCATTGTACGTGTTATAAAATGTATTCTATAGATATAAGTGCTCGTTGTTGCTATAAAATGAAGTGTTTACAGATAAAAGGAAGTTTTATAGATCGTTTTTGCTATACAATGACTTGTTTATAGATACAATGACTTGTTTATAGGTAAAATGAATTGGTTACTTATAAAATGTTTTGTTTATAGATAAAATGAATTGGTTACTTATAAAATGTTTTGTTTATAAATAAAATAGTTTTTTGTGTTTAATATTTACAAACGGCGTGACGATTCGTGTATGATCTCTTGTATATCGTAAAATGTAGTCTGTAGCTATAAAAATGTTGCTTTATAGCTATAAAAAGTGTTGTATTGCTATAGAATGTATTTTATAGGTATATAATTCATTTTATAATTATACCATATCTTTTATACAGGTAAAATGTATGTTCTATAGATATAATGACAATAACCATTTAATTTACAAATGGCGCCTCATACTACAGTGGGGTGATCTGATAGCTGCTTTCCTATGCCCAAGATCTCGGGTTCAAACCCCGCAAGGGACGAACTTTTCAGGATACCGATGGGTTTCTCCGGATACTCCGATTTCCTCCTTCCCTTTCCATCAATAGTATTGCATGCAATCAATCAATCTTCAAAACTTTTTAAAATAACGTGATTTCTCTTCCGCCTTCTGTACTAGCGATCTCTTCAGTCCGCCGCTCTTTTGGAATCTATGGAACAAAAAGCGCGGTATAACATTCTGTACCATTAATAGTAGTAGTAGTAGGCTAGTAGTTGTAACAGCAGAAATATTGACGACAAACATGTAGGAAATTAGCTTAGCGAAACAGAGATACCATCGAACGAAACTGGACATTAATACAACAGTTAGCTAACAAGCAGCACACACATGGCAAATTAACTTCCTTGAAACAGTCACACCGCCGATAGCTACCGATACCATCAACAGACTTAGCGACCAAGAATTTTAAATAGCATACTTTAGTCAAAAACTAACCATAGCGTTGTCTTCGATTAAATAACTTACCCCACCATGAGACACTAAGTAGCTCACTCCAGCCAAAAGTTACCAAGCTGATGTCACCAGTATTGGGCAGGCACCGCTCATCTTATTGCATCTGTTTTCCACTCTATCCCTGACACTCCACTTGAAAGATAATTATGCGTGTCCAGTGACAAGAGAGCGGGGGAGGAACTATTCAAATTAGAACCATAATTCTGTAGATGCGAGATTAAAGAAAACGAGAGCTAAAAACGATTGGCCAGAAGACTACTAGGGACTTTTGCATATCTTTGGGGACCAAATCTCAGCTGGTTAGTCGCAAAAGAAATACCAAGCTGTGAGGGTCGACCAAAGGAACAAACTGCAGTGTTCGTCTATCTCCATCTCCTCAAGAGAGTGCTAGAGACGTAAAAGACGATTTCACGAGTCCCTAAGTCCACAAGTAAGATAACACTAATAGTTTTGATATTTGTGTGTTTATTGTATATTGATTGCCATGTATAAATAATATGTTCTTGATATATATAGTTACAGAAACAGATTATTGTTTCTGAGACAGTATGCATGTGGATTGATGTATCTTAGCCTTAAGATTCGAATTGAACTGTGCATATGGGAACCCTGCAGGTGTCTGATGCTATAGACACTTTGCAGAGGAGACCGCACACTTATAGCTAACGAGAATACTGTAGCCAGAGCTCCGACGTTTACAGGTCGGACCTGGGATCATGTTTGTGGAGACGAACGCCTGACCGTCGCTCCCGTGACACCAAAGGAGAACTACCACGATTCTACCTGGCCACGTCCGGACCCCACAGCTTCAAGAGCGACCCGACTTACCGTAGATAAGTCTTACCCTCGAGAAACTAGAATACCACTCGAACATTTAATAACCTACGAACAGTGAAAATCGTAACCGCTGGTAGCAAATGACGAAAGAAACCTGTTAAAACACTTGTCCCGCACGTTGAACTATGTTACTTATTAATTTACCGGTTAATACAGAAATGTTCAAATTTGTGTTGAATATATAAAAGTGAAATTACATACATACGACTGGTGTGATTCTATTTGTATTGTTGTGTAGTTATTAGTTTTCTTCTCTCGAGACATAATAATCTAGTCTTTTGATTAGTAATTAACGGTTCTCAAGTTGAGCCAAATGATACTAAAATTCCCGAGAACAAATATAAATTTTATGTGACCAAAGTGCCGTGATCTGTCTCTCACACAACTTTAGGAATTCTGGTAGAAGAACGATCGATAGTGGTAGCACATCGCCCATCTATCAATAAGTCTTACCCCCTAGTAAGATAAACGTATCTTCCCCAGAATATCATCACATATGGGGGCTCGTCCGGGATAATAAATTTTAGTATCTATATCTTGAGTAACTAAAGATAATATCGAATAGAAAACATTATCTCACTTAGGATTCGGAACAGTGGTCTAGTACAAAATCCGAGAGTTGACTCAGTTACCTTGGGAAATACTTTTTTCTTGATTTTTGAATTGCATGATTGTATTGATTGTTGTATGCACATGTATGTATTGATTGATGTAAGATAATTGTTTCTTATGCATTGATTGAAAATTGTTGTGGATTGCTGGTAACATCTCACATAGGGATATTTTGATTGTACTTGTGTTAACCTAGATTGACTAAGAGTAGTTAGGTTGTCTTGCTTTTGGACTCTGGAAATCTAGAAATCTATCATGGCCGACTTCATCAAGGTCCGAAGAGAATTAAGAGAAGAGGGGATAGCACTAGGTCTAACAGGGCAAGATTTAATCACGTATGTAACCTCAGAATGGGATAAATTGGAAAAATCCAGAGCAGAGGAAAGAATCTGTGCAGAAAAAGCTAGAGCTGAGGAAAGAATCTGTGCAGAAAAAGTTAGAGCTGAGGAAAGAATCTGTGCAGAAAAAGCTAGAGCTGAGGAAAGAGACCATGCAGAAAAGTTAAAAAACATGGAACTAGATATGACAGAAAGACTAAAAAAGTTGGACATTGAAGCCAGGGAAAAAGAAAGGGACCAGTTGATAGCAGCTCGGGCAACTGACCCGAATATTAGCCTACTGTCAAACTCATCTGACAACCCTCCCCAACCTCCGTCCATCACTCCAGGCATGAATTTTTTTCTAAGTCCATTTGACGAGAAAGTTGATAGGATAGATGCATATCTTGATCGGTTTGAGCGCTTAGCACAGGAATTCGAACTTGACTATAACAAATGGAACATAAAATTAGCTCAAGGATTGAGAGGTACCGCTTATGACGTGTATGCGAAATTGCCCACAGGACAAAGTAACTATTACCCAGCGCTAAAGAAAGCACTTTTGATATGGTTCGAGTTGACCGCCGAAACCTACCGTAAGAAATTGCGCAACTCGCGGAAAGAGAAAGGTGAGAGCTATAGTCAGTTTGTAGACCGATTGGACACATACTTGCATAAATGGTTAGGCTTATCCGACCTAGAAGAATCATTCGAAGATCTTGCTGAACTAATCCTTAGCAAACAGTTACGCGACGCAATGACGCCAGAAACTAGGATGTTCACCGCGGAACAAGGTGCCGAGAACTTAGCTGATCTAATCAAACTAGTGGACCGGTACACCACCGCACATGACAATGAAGTTAAGCGCAAAGTAACAGATAAACCCAGCCGAGAGGGACACCACCAGAAACTCCACCCACAACAAACACAGCAGTCTAATCAGAATCAACAGAATTCGGATAACAAGAAAACCCAAAACTCGGTGAAACCGCCCGGTCAAGGTCAGAACCCCCGGAAATATTGTTCTAACTGCAAAAGAACTAACCATAACACAGTTGATTGCCGTAGAACAGCGAATCAAACGCACACAGTGGCTGTAAGTCAACCTAGTACCGTTGAGCCGGAGACTTTAGATAAGTCCCGACCCCCAGTCAGTGAAACAGTTGTAGTGAACGGAAAAACCGCGTCATGTCTATACGACACCGGATTATCGTACGATGCAATCGTCAGTCGAACTCTTGTAGCGGCTGAAGACATCACCGACGAGACCGTCACTTTGCAAGGCCCTGATCGATCCATACCCGCCTCCACCTTACCAATCGCGATAGTCCATGTAGACTCCCGATATGTGTCAGGAAAAGTAAAAGCGGCAGTAATGGATGCACCTTTGTATGACATCATACTAGGGTGCAAATATGTGTATTTAGGGACTCCGATTGCGCCTCAGGTGCTTGCATCAGTCCAAACTAGAGCACAGACCAGACAGGGCGCTGCAGATAATCTCCCTGCTAATCCGGCACCAGCCGAGATGAGGGCAGATCAACTAGCTGACCCCACACTAGCTAAATGCTACAAAAAAACTCCCTCAGGCGCATAACCCACCTAAGAAAGGAGAGTTCTTTGAGAAAAACGGACTACTGTACAGACAAACAGACCACGACCACTCTCAATTAGTTGTCCCTGCCAAACATAGACCACAGGTACTAGAGGTAGGACACGCCATTGCATTTAGCGGGCACATGGGCGTGAGTGCAACAATTCAGAGAATTACTGCTCACTATCATTGGCCGGGAATAACAGGAGACATTACGCGCTTTGTCCACTCCTGTCCCCAGTGCCAGAAGGTAGACCAACCAGAGATAGGAGTCCCAGTAACGCTAGGCGAAACGCCCGTAACCGGCACCCCATCCCACAGAGTAGCAGTAGAGATCGTAGGCCCACTGCCGCTCACAGAAAAGCGCAAACACCTACGCGACGCCGCAACATCCACAGATCATTTAATGGCTTTGTCTATAGCAGAAGAAGTCGAAGCAACAGAGGATTTGGCTATCGAGTATCCGCTGAAAAGCAGCGAGACGTACAGAGACGTAGCTATCAACCCAAAACTATCGACAGACAGACAAAGACAGATAATGGAGATAGTTGCACAACACCGAGCAGTGTTGACGGACATACCTGGACAGACACCGTTAGTTGAAGTGACAATGACCTTGACTGACACTACCCCTGTCCGAGTAAAACCGTACCCTATCCCCCTTGCCAAACAAACCGCTGTCAAGCAGGAGATAGCCACCCTACTAGAGGCAGGAATAATTTCCCCCTCAACCTCCCCATACAGCGCTGGAATAGTCCTCTTACGTAAACCGAGCGGAGAACACCGTCTATGCATTGACTACCGGCGACTGAACGCAGTTACGGAATTTCAGGCCGAACCGCTACCAGACACAGCACAACTGTTCGCGAAATTGCATAACGCAAAATACTTCTCGCGAATAGACCTAAGCAAAGGGTACTATCAGATACCGGTGCCAGAGCACCTAAGACCGTATCTCGCCTTCAGTACAGCTGATGGCCACTATGAGTTCAATGTCTTACAGGAAGAGAGAGCTACTCGCCGTCGCCTATGTGTGCTAGAGGGAGTGCTCCTCAATGTTTGTGTGTTTGTGAGTGACATAGTGCAAGTCTGGTACCGAGTTGGGTATCGGTGTGTTTGTGATGGAACGCTGGTCATCGTGGTGCCAATTTCTTTGGAATTGGTCAACGGACAGAGGAACTATGGCGCAATTTCACCTCTTGTTTTGGACACTTTTAATCTTTTTCAGCCAGTTAGCACAACTCAGGCATCACCACGCCGCGAGTCTACCCCACGGTTGCTCTGCTGCGCGTGCGGTTCATGCCCTACTGCAGCCGTCTTCAGCGGCACAGCCGCGCACCCGTGTTGTGTACGATAGAGACAAACTGTTGTTGCTCCAGCCGTGCGGTTCTGAACTCGCTCTACCGGTGTGTAACACACTGCGTCTTCTCGGTATACACGAACAGTCAACTGTGTGCTCGTCAAAACATAAAAAACACAGGCCCTACAGAGCTGGACGTCGCCGGTTTCAGTGCGGTAGGCCTATCCCAGTGATTATTACTGCCGATCGCGACCTTCACTGCATCGCTGGCACGTACCTTTCAACATCATCCTTCGCCACAGGCGCACGGCATGGCAATAACGATACGAACATTTTTCCTTCATCCTCACCCACCCCTTCAAGCGATCGACGTCAGAGTAGGCCTAACCCTAATGTGAACTTTAACAACTTGATCACCGTTCCTCTTCTACCCCCAGTACCCGATCCCACGCATAACAAGGGGCTTAAAATTGCTTCTTTCAATGCACAGTCACTGGGCCCCACATGCAGAGAGAAACGAACTGCAACTGCTGCCTTCATTGTAGAGGAGGATGTTGATATGATGTTTGTTGTGGAGACATGGTTTAAGGCGCGTGGAGACGAGGCCCTGTGTGCAGATATCACGCCCAGCGGCTATGCCGTACATTCGTGTCCGCGCTCTAGTCGCGGGGGTGGCATAGCCGTTGTCTACAAGCAGAGCCTGGCTCCACACCTGACATTTAAATCTTCGTTTTCCTTCACACATTCTACCTTTGAACTGCTCCAAGTGTCTGTCACCTCTCCACAGAGTGTTTTGCATTTTATGTGCACCTACCGTCCAGGAACGTCCCAAAAGAACAAACAAACTGAAAAAATGTTTTTCGAACAATTTCCCGATCTGCTAGACTACAGCAACTCCCTTCATGGCAATTTGTGTTTGCTTGGGGATTTCAATTTTCATGTTGATTGTTCTCGCGAACGAAGTGCTGCTAAGTTTTTAGAACAAATTCAAATGTATGATTTAGAACAGACAGTGACTGAGCCTACTCATGTAAAAGGTCATGCACTTGATCTTGTGATTGTAAGATCTACTGATGATGTTCATGTGTCCACTGAGGTAACTCACGGCCTAGAGTCCGACCATTTTTGTGTGCTTTCGCACTTTAACATGACCCTTCCCCTACCCTCCCCAATGTACGCCACAGTCCGCAACATATGCGCCATTCATAGGGCTGCATTCAGAGCGGATCTGCAGGAAGCGTTAGCGCAGCCCGAGGGTTGCACTGCTGACCGGTACAACGCCGCCCTGTGGTTAGTGCTGGACAAGCACGCTCCCGCCACCCATCGTAAAGTTCCCACTAGGAAGCCTTCCCCCTGGTTTAGCCTTGTCAGCGAAGAGCTGCTTCAGGCCAAACATAATAGACGTAATGCTGAAAAACAGTGGCGAGCTACTCGCCTTACCGTCCACCAACAAATTTACAAGAAAGCAAAACAGTTTGTTACAGCTCTTGTCCACCAAGCCAAAAGCCTATTCTATTGTACCAAAATTGATGAAGCGCAGTCTAGCAAAGAGTTGTATAAAATCACAAATGGTCTCTGTGCCAGAACAAAGACCACTCAGCTCCCCACCACATACCCCTCTTCTTGTCTCCCCGGTGTTCTCTCCGACTTCTTTGTGAGTAAGATTGAAAAACTCAGAAAAGAACTTGACTCCCAGCCCTCTGTTCCGTTTTCTCTTGGCAAGCCCTTTCAGGGCGAACCTTTCACTTCTTTCTCTCCTGTCACAGAGTCTGACGTCCTGAAGGTCGTCAAAGCCTCTGCTCCCAAAACTTGTGACCTAGATCCCATCCCTACCTCACTCCTCTTTGAATTTCTGGATGTAGTCCTTCCTTCTCTCACTCAAGTCATCAACAATTCTCTCACCTGACGTCTTCAAATCCGCTCTTGTCAAGCCTCTTCTCAAAAAGCCTTCTCTCGACCCAAATGACCTAAAAAATTTCAGGCCTATATCAAATTTATCCTTTGTTTCCAAAATCATCGAAAAAATTGTTCTCTCTCAACTCAATGCACACCTGTCTTCAAACAACCTTCTTGATCCTCTTCAATCCGCTTACAGACCTAGACATAGTACAGAAACTGCTCTTGTTAAAATCACTAATGATCTCCTCCTCTCCCTTGATCAAGGCAAACTCTCTGTTCTTGCTCTGTTAGACCTTTCGTCAGCATTTGACACCATAGATCACACCATTCTCATTGACCGTCTGCAACACACTTTTGGCCTTCGTGGCACAGTTCTTGACTGGATCACGTCATACATTACTGACAGACAACAAACTGTTTACGTTGACAATGACCACTCTGATCCTGCTCCGATCCTCTGTGGCGTGCCGCAAGGATCGGTTTTGGGTCCTGTCCTCTTTGTTCTGTACACATCCCCTCTTTCTGACATCATTGATTCTCACTCTGTCAATCATCATTCCTTTGCGGACGATACACAACTTCATAAACCTTGTGACCCACAGGATCTTGGCATTACAATAAATTCGATGCAAGAGTGCATCTGTGATGTCAAGTCTTGGATGACGTTCAACAAATTGAAACTTAATGACGAAAAGACATAAGCCATAATTATTTCATCTCCTCGCATAACATCTCAGCTTCCATCTTCCTTTGTTGTTGGTAACTCTGTTGTCCACTTTTCTGATTCTGTCAAAAACTTGGGCGTGATTTTGGATTCTCACCTGACTATGCAAGCTCACATTCAAACTCTAATCCGAAACCTAAATTTTGAACTCTGTCGAATCAACAGCATCCGTCACTTTCTATCTGCCAAAGCCACTCAAACTCTTGTCTCAGCTTTCATTCTCTCACGGCTTGACTATTGTAACTCTCTCTTCTGTGGTTGCCCGGACTATCTATTGCAAAGACTTCAAAAGATTCAAAATAATGCCGCCCGTCTCATTCTTCGCATTCCAAAATCTGCCCATATAACTCCTCATCTTAAATCCCTACACTGGCTTCCCATTGAACAAAGAATTGAGTACAAAATTGCTTGCCTCTGCTTCAATGCTCTCTCTTCATCCGGCCCTTCTTATCTCAAAACCATGGTTAACCCCTACATACCCTCTAGAACCCTTCGATCTTCTTCTGCCCAAAATCTCTCCATTCCACGAGTGAACAAGTCCTTTGGCAAACGCTCATTTTCATTTTCTGCTCCCACCGTCTGGAACTCCCTTCCCATGTCTCTCCATTCTTCCCAAACATCTGCTGCCTTTCGTTCTGGCCTCAAGACCCATCTGTTCAAACGTTCCTTTGCTGACATCACAATTTATATTCGTGTTGAACTTGGCGTGTGTGTGTGTGTGTGTGTGTGTATGTGTGCGTGCGTGTTTATATTATGTAATTACATTCTGTATGTTTTGTTTACCATGTTTTTATATTGTTATTGTTTAGTCATTTTAGTTCTTAGAAGAAGTGTCTTATGTGAATGTAAAGCGCTCTGAGCTTTCATTAGAAAGGGCGCTATATAAATGTTAATTATTATTGTTTGGACTGAACAACGCGCCAAGCATTTCCTCACGCATGATGAAACAACTTCTCGCGCCCATTCAAGAAGAAGAACTCCATCACTTTATGGATGATATCTTAATCGCGACCCACACCTGGGATGACCACTTAAGACTTCTCTCTACCGTCCTTCAGCGACTTAGGGAAACCGGACTAACAGCCCGACCGACAAAGTGCCTGCTAGGATACGAAGAGATAGAGTTTCTCGGTCACACACTCAGACACGGCAGTCTTCTTCCGGAAGACAAGAACATCGCGAAAATGAACAAGGCACCGCGCCCGATAAACAAAAAAAATTGTGCAATCGTTTCTAGGCCTATGTGGCTACTACCAGAAATTCGTTGCCAACTTCAATTCCATCGCCGCGCCATTGTCTGATCTAACCAAGAAGAAAGCGCCCGAGAAAGTAGAATGGAATGCCGAGTGCGAAGATGCGTTCCAAACCCTGAAAGCTAGGCTCACCTCACAACCCATCCTGAAGTTGCCCGATGCAACCCAAACATTCGTGTTACGCACAGATGCGAGTAATCAAGGTTTAGGAGCAGCCCTACTACAATCTGACCCCAATGACCCTACACTTCTCCTGCCAGTCGCGTATGCCAGCCGGAAATTAAACAAAGCTGAACACAATTACGCAACAGTAGAAAAAGAATGTTTGGCATTGGTCTGGGCCATCCAGAAATTCCAGATGTATTTGTATGGCGCTCATTTCAAGGTGCAGTGCGATCACCAACCCTTAACCTTCCTTGCGTCATCGCAGAAACTCAACGCCAGACTCATGCGTTGGTCACTCTTGCTACAGCCCTACTCATTTCATGTAGAATACATACCCGGAAAGAGTAACCACGGAGCTGACTACCTCAGCAGATACCCCGTGCCCACTGTAGACAAACCTAACCTTGCTTCCAACCCCTCACAGTTGCGGGTGGATGCACCCAGCTTTGTACCCCAGTGACCTCTTCCCCAGTACTCTATGTAAATAATGCATGTACATATTTGCGCCACCATTTCAGTAACAATTCTTACCTACGTGTAAGAATAGTTTTTTGGGGGGCCTATGTAACAGCAGAAATATTGACGACAAACATGTAGGATATTAGCTTAGCGAAACAGAGATACCATCGAACGAAACTGGACATTAATACAACAGTTAGCTAACAAGCAGCACACACATGGCAAATTAACTTCCTTGAAACAGTCACACCGCCGATAGCTACCGATACCATCAACAGACTTAGCGACCAAGAATTTTAAATAGCATACTTTAGTCAAAAACTAACCATAGCGTTGTCTTCGATTAAATAACTTACCCCACCATGAGACACTAAGTAGCTCACTCCAGCCAAAAGTTACCAAGCTGATGTCACCAGTATTGGGCAGGCACCGCTCATCTTATTGCATCTGTTTTCCACTCTATCCCTGACACTCCACTTGAAAGATAATTATGCGTGTCCAGTGACAAGAGAGCGGGGGAGGAACTATTCAAATTAGAACCATAATTCTGTAGATGCGAGATTAAAGAAAACGAGAGCTAAAAACGATTGGCCAGAAGACTACTAGGGACTTTTGCATATCTTTGGGGACCAAATCTCAGCTGGTTAGTCGCAAAAGAAATACCAAGCTGTGAGGGTCGACCAAAGGAACAAACTGCAGTGTTCGTCTATCTCCATCTCCTCAAGAGAGTGCTAGAGACGTAAAAGACGATTTCACGAGTCCCAGAGTCCACAAGTAAGATAACACTAATAGTTTTGATATTTGTGTGTTTATTGTATATTGATTGCCATGTATAAATAATATGTTCTTGATATATATAGTTACAGAAACAGATTATTGTTTCTGAGACAGTATGCATGTGGATTGATGTATCTTAGCCTTAAGATTCGAATTGAACTGTGCATATGGGAACCCTGCAGGTGTCTGATGCTATAGACACTTTGCAGAGGAGACCGCACACTTATAGCTAACGAGAATACTGTAGCCAGAGCTCCGACTTTTACAGGTCGGACCTGGGATCATGTTTGTGGAGACGAACGCCTGACCGTCGCTCCCGTGACACCAAAGGAGAACTACCACGATTCTACCTGGCCACGTCCGGACCCCACAGCTTCAAGAGCGACCCGACTTACCGTAGATAAGTCACCCGCACATAAACTGAGTCTTACCCTCGAGAAACTAGAATACCACTCGAACATTTAATAACCTACGAACAGTGAAAATCGTAACCGCTGGTAGCAAATGACGAAAGAAACCTGTTAAAACACTTGTCCCGCACGTTGAACTATGTTACTTATTAATTATTAAATTAAACGAGACTTACCTAAGGTGAAGTTTAATTAGAATTATTGTGAGTATGTTGATTGGGAGGCAAGGGTATCATATGAGTATCGCGCGCGCTTTAGCATCAGGATTTAGCTGTGAGTGTTCCTCTAACTTGAACAAGACTTACTTTGGGTGGGAATCAGAATCATTCTGAGTACGAAGTAGAAGGGCGGGCATATGATACCCTTGCCTCCCAATCAACATACTCACAATAATTCTAATTAAACTTCACCTTAGGTAAGTCTCGTTTAATTTAATAATTATTGCTCCTATGCCGATTGGTCGGCAGAGGGCTTCATATGAGATTTTAGCGACGAGGAACACGAGCCACAATTATCATAATGTAAGACCATGAGCAATCAATTTACACAGATATTTATTCATGATGTACATATTTTTCAAGAACAGCTTGTGACAAACACTTTTGTTTCTGTATAGGTTTTAAATAAAACCTCTTGAAGGTGCTGTCTTTAGACCAGCCAGCCGCAGTCAAAATGCTGTCAAAATTTGCGTCCCTGTTAAAAGCAGCTGATGTGCTAGCAGCACGAGTACTATGAGCTGAAAAGGTGGTAATTCCGGCACGTTCTAACACCGTCTTTAGCCACCTACTCAATGTATCCCTGGAGATATGGCTATGCGGCTTAACAAAGGAAATGAAAAGTTTATTATCCTGACGAAGTTTAGCAGTCATGTGAATATATGCTTTTAAATGTGAAACAATACACAGTTTACTATTCTCAAAACTGTCAAACTCTAATGGGTTTATATGAACCCCGGCTTTAGACTGCTTTAATAAAGATGAATAAACAATAGTACATTTGGTGGCCTTGAACTTAATATCATCCACTAATAATGAGTGAATAGCCTGTCCTCTTTGCCCAGAGAGCAATGCAAGTAGCATTACTGTCCGTAAGGTTAATTCTTTCAGGTGAATGTTCTGAAGTGAAGGCCACTCCACCAGACAGTCCAACACTGTATCTACATCCCAAGTTTCTGTATATTTGGGCAAGGCGGGTTTCTTCTCAAAAACACCCTTTATAAGTCTACATACCAGTGGGTTACTACCCACAGCATACATTCTATGCTTCATCAAATAGGCCGACACTGCACTCCTTGCAAGGTTCAACGTACTATAACTCAGATCTTTCTTATATAATTCTGCTAAGAAATTTGTAACATTTGACTCAGTTGGAATTGTAATTTCTTCTCTGGTTACATAGCTCTTCCACTGTTTGATGTATGGTTCATATGATTTGACAGTGTTCGGCCTCCAAGAGCCTAAAATCAATGTACACGCATCCTCCGAGTGTCCATCTTCTTGGAACGTCTCCCGCAAATCAGACAAACTAGAAGTTGTAGTCTTCTTTTGGCCACCAACCGGTGCGTTTGTCCCGGATTGCTGGGCAACTGCAGAAGATTCTGCCTGCAGGTCAGCCTCACTGGTGTTGTTACAAGAAGTCGCTTCATCACCGGGTACCAGACTTGTGTTGGCCAATCTGGCACCACCAACACCCCTTCGGCTTGATCCTGTTGAACTTTCTGTAGGACCTTTGTAAGGATGCTGAAAGGGGGAAAAGCGTAAAATGTCTCAGCTTTCCATGAAATAGAAAAGGCATCAATAGCTACTGCTGCTGGGTCTGGCCGGAATGCCACAAATCTATCCATCTGTGTGTTCAGCCTAGATGCAAATAAATCAATGGTTGGCGAGACTTGCAGTGCTTTCAACGCCAGCTGCAAACTCTCAGGGTTCAGTTTCCATTCTGCATCCAGATTAATCTTCCTAGACTCCAGATCAGCAGCAGTGTTATCTATCCCTGGGATGTGTGCTGCACTAAGCCAAATGTTGTGCGCAATACACCAATCCCACAAGACGTTTGTAAGTGTGTTACAAGAAGGTGAGTGGCTGGTCCCCATTTTATTGACACATGCAACTGTTGTCATATTGTCGCACATCAAGCGAACATGTTTGTTCTGTAACTTGGATCGGAAAGATTTCAACGCAAAAAAGGCTGCGTACAATTCCAAGTAGTTGATGTGAAAAAGGCTTTCAACTGGCAACCACTGACCCCCTGCAGTCACACCTTCACATTCACATCCCCATCCTATCTTGCTAGCATCAGAGGTAATGACAATCTCAGGATCTTTAATCAAGACATCATTGAACGCTAATGGAGCATTGATCAACCACCATTGCAACTCTGTTTTGCTTCTGTGTGATAGCGACATGGGTTTATCAAAATCTCCTCCATTCGCTTTTAGGGCCTCTTTTTTGTCTTCTTCCAAACTACGGTAATGAAGTGGCCCATATCTGACAGCTGGGAAACTGGCTACAATCTTGCCAATGGCTTGTGCAACCTCTCTCACCAAGGGTTGTTTCTCTTTGAGGAGTCTCCCACAACAGTCAATAAGGCTTTCCATTCTATTAGAAGTGAGAGAGACTGTCATAGACTCAGAGTCAATAATGACCCCCAAATATTGTATCTTCTTTGTGGGTTTCAAAATCGACTTAGATGGGTGAACAATAAACCCCAAACGTCTGAACAAAGTCAAAGTGTCTCTGACATTATCAATACATTCTTGTTCTGTTTCTCCCAACAACAGGGAGTCATCAAGAAATGCTGTGGAAGTATAACCTTTTCCACGGAGGGTGGCAAAAATTGGTTTAAGAAGTTTAGTAAATTTCCTTGGTGCACATGAGAGACCATTTGGAAGAGCATTGAATTCATATATATCGCCCTTCCATTTGAATCTTACAAACTTTTTATGCTCAGAATGAAGGGGCACAGAATAGTAGGCATCCTTCAAGTCTATGGATGCCATGAAGCAATCTTGAGTGATCAGACCTAATGCCGAAGTCAAGGTATCCATTTTAAAATGTTGATAAGTGATCTCCTCATTCAAACCCGACAGATTAAGAATCATTCTGTTTGTCCCATCTTTCTTTGGTAATGTACACACCGGCGAAAGTACCTGGGTGGGGTCATACACACAAGGAGAAATTACACCTTTTTTGATGAGTTTCACCACCTCTGAGTCAATGACAGCTGTCTCACACGTATTCATTCTGCACTGAGGTCTTGACAATGAAGGTAATGCGTCCATATCGCATTCCAAGTTAATTCTGACCCCAGCTACAATTTCAAGTATTTCGGGATCAGAGGTGAGTTGTCTCCATTCATTCCAAAAGTGCTTCAATCTACCCCCCCAGAAACATATTTGCTTCCAACTCTAACGTGTGTAACATAGAAGGTAGACACTCAACATATTCACTCACCCTTGTGACCTCAGGTGCTAATTGCTGTGACGGTTGCTTTTGTTGCCAAACTTGAAGTGGCGTTTGTTTGTCCCCTTTCCAGAGTTGCCAGAAATCTGGTTGTGCTTGTGGTGGCTTTGGTAATGGGGTTGGAAGGCATGGAAACTGCGTTGGCCACCTTTGCTCGTCAGTCCTAAAAAAGGACCCGAACTCTTGCCCTTTGGGGTGAATGAACGCCTCTCGTACTCAGTCGAGATATTGGCACCGAGTTTGTCCAATTCTTTCAGGTCCTTAATAGTGGTTGCCAAATTGTCACCAAACAATTTGTCAGTTACAGGCACCTCAGAATTATCGTCACACAAACGTGCAATTGTCTTGTTTACATACGGCCTAAGTGCATTACGACGGCGCTGTGAAAACTCTTGAGAGGCGTGGCCAAGCAACGCAAGTGCATCTGTACCCTTACGTACACAGTCGTTTTGGCCAGAGAGAGACAAAAGCTTACTGACAATGTCAGCAACAGCAACCGCGGCTTTAACAATTGCACGCTGCGTGTGAGCGTGTTTTAGGTCACACTTCCTGGCGTGTGCAGGTAAAGTGCGCCAAATCTCTTTGTTCACAGTGGGGACTATAAGCGCGGGACAATTAGCCGGTCGATTGTGGGCGTCAAGCCGCTTTTGCAAATTGTCATCCCCTAGTTTGCTTTGAAATCGACCGTTACACAATTTGGCCAAATCCTCCCTGATATTTTCTCCCAGCTGTTCCTTTTCATTGAAATCGCTTTCTATTTGTTGTAGTAAATCATCCACTTCCTTGACTCCTTTGTCAATCTGACTTTGCCCCGCACACAACTTATCCTCATCGTCATCAAGTTTGCCTTCTTCATGCACCACTAACACATCATCATCCTCATCAAACTCAGGATGACTAGATGAATTGGACCTGAGCCGGGTTCTCTTTATTGAGTGTGTCGGTTCGGAGTCAGAATCAGATTCGGAATTTTTTCCCCTCTTACGATCTTTGGACTTTACAATGTTCTCTGCGAGTAAATCAAATCTCTTTTGCCACTTAGCATCAAGTTGCTGTATTAGTTCGGTCACATCCACTTTTGGCACTTCGTTAGAATGCTTAGCGGACTCTGATTCCCCTTCCATTATGAGCGACTGGCAAATCTCGGGTCTCTTTCACGCACAAACTGACAAGCAATACAAAGCCTTATAGTCAGTGATGCCGACACAAGCGGCGTACAGTGAAAGATGAACCTACACAGGGGACCCTTTGCCTTGAAACACCTATAGAAGTAAAAAATTGTTATTTACTTACGATTTCGAAGCTTGTACTTGCAATAAATCCAAAAGAACAAACAGTCTAAAAACTGTCCTAAACACTTGTTAGTCTAGTATACCGATTTGTACAGTCGATAGGTTACACTCAACAGAGACCCAGAATAGCATCTCTGTCCAGCTCCTGTTGCATACACGTCTACGACTGATGCTAAAGCGCGCGCGATACTCATATGAAGCCCTCTGCCGATCGACCAATCGGCATAGGAGCAATAATTTACCGGTTAATACAGAAGTGTTAAAATTTGTGTTGAATATATAAAAGTGAAATTACATACATACGACTGGTGTCATTCTATTTGTATTGTTGTGTAGTTATTAGTTTTCTTCTCTCGAGACATAATAATCTAGTCTTTTGATTAGTAATTAACGGTTCTCAAGTTGAGCCAAATGATACTAAAATTCCCGAGAACAAATATAAATTTTATGTGACCAAAGTGCCGTGATCTGTCTCTCACACAACTTTAGGAATTCTGGTAGAAGAACGATCGATAGTGGTAGCACATCGCCCATCTATCAATAAGTCTTACCCCCTAGTAAGATAAACGTATCTTCCCCAGAATATCATCACAGTAGTAGTAGTAGTAGTAGTAATAGTAGGAGTAGGAGTAGTAGTAGTAGTAGTAGTAGTAGTAGTAGTAGTAGTAGTAGTAGTAGTTGTAGTAGTTAAAGGGGGGCAGAAACAGAGAGAGACAGGGGTAAAGACAGATAGACAGACTCAGCAGTAGTTAAAGGGGGACAGAAACAGAGAGAGACAGGGGTAAAGACAGATAGACAGACTCAGCAGAAGAAGATGACACCGACAGAGGGGAAGGCAAAGAGAGGGATGGGGGATGGAGAGAGATTGTGTGTTAGTGTGTGTGTGTGTGTGTGTGTGTGTGTTTGAGAGAGAGAGGGAGAGCAGTCAGATGTTGGTACCAATGTTTTTGCCATATTATAATGAACATTATACACCCAGCAGCAAACAATCATCATGGTAATTTCAAATGGATTTTATTTACCCATGCTGCCTTTTCTTTTTGCATGGAGTATACCACAAACAAGCAGGTATATTCAAGCATGACAGAATGTACAATGTTGCTGTTGTGGGACATGAACCAAGAACTTTTTAAAAAATTTCTTGTAATTGATGAGCTTTACAGGCTGGCAATATACGAAATATACAACTCCTGGTATAGCTACGGATGAGGCCATATACATCAAACCTGAAAAGGGAACAAAAACAAGTTAGAAGTGCGGGCTTGTTGCCTAGCGCTTATATAGCACCTATTCAATCCCAGTTTTAATATTAAGTGCGTCTTTTTTACGATATAATTTACGATATAAAGCTATTTGCTAATATAGGACATTCATACAATTTGTGTGTCCAATATTTTGAAAGCTAAAGACGTGTTCGAGCCTTCAAAAAACTGCTATAGCAGTTAATGGCGTATCTCTTTTAGAATATAGGCACAGGCGAACCAAAAAACAAACGGAGCGGAGCGTGACCAAGAATCCCCAATGCGTTGATGTGGATTAGCCAAGGGAAAACGATACTGTGGCTGTAGTCTGAAATGAGGCTCAATATGACTGCATTTGAGGCCCCTCTTGCTAGCGAAGCCCGTGACGTTATCAGGGACCTACCTCAATTACTTTTCAGCAGCTTGCACGCCAATTTGTGAGCTTTCATCTCAATAATATGGATTGTTAACTCACCTTCAAATGAATGTCGTTATGGCCACGTAGTTGTTGATGCACTGACGATGTTTAGCTGTAGTATCCGTAGCCGCCGCGACCACCGTAACCGTAGCCGCCGAAACCGCCCAGACCAATGCCGTAACCGCCGAATCCTCCCAGTCCGCCGAAACCCAGTCCATCGAATCCCAATCCACCGAAGCCCAGTCCACCAAAACCTAATCCACCGATACCCAAGCCGTTGGCGGTGGCTGCAGACACGAGGGCGACCAAGACGAGGGAAGAGACCAGAGTGTTCATGATGACGACTGAAATGCACAGTTACAGCCTTGTGGTCAATGTAGTGCATTTTATCTTTGAAAACTCTGTAGATCTGGTTCAAAATAAGGACTTTTTCCAAGTTTCATCAAGAAAATTGAAAAAGATGTTAAGCATTCGCAGTGTTCAACAAAATTAGCAGCATTGAATTGACGTAAACATTCAAAATGACCCTTCGGTCACACTGTAATCAAAGCCACACAGCGTAGCAGAGACTGGCCGAGGCCTACGTCGCCTCTCCACTATCACTGGCCACTGGTCGTATTACGCCAGGTTAAGTAACGTAGATGGTTCCTTAGGTTACCTTTTCTTTTTTCAGTTCAGGACAGGGTATGCGATGACAAAATATTGGAAACAAATCTACAATCTGTAACTAGCTTAGTTTTAAGGCTACCAGTGCAGTCCTCCACAACAGCGCCATCGGAAACTGGTTCAGAACAACAATCGGTGTGCGTCAGGGATGCCTACTCTCTCCAACACTCTTCAACATCTTCCTAGAGCGCATCATATCAGATGCCATTGCAGACCACAAAGGCACAGTCAACATAGGGGGAAGAACAATCTCCAACCTCCGTTTTGCGGATGACATTGATGGATTGGCTGGAGAGGAACAAGAACTTGAACAGTTGGTACAGAGGCTTGACACCACCTCCATAACTTATGGAATGGAAATAAGTGCAGAGAAGACCAAAATGATGACCAACAACACCAATGTCATCAACACGGACATCAAAGTCCAAGGCCAGTCCCTCAACACAGTGCATAGCTTCAAATATTTAGGAGCCATTGTACCGAAAAATTACATTTAAAAACCCATCGTTGAGCAGTCGCTCAAGAGAAAGGAAAATATTAACAAGCAATAAAAGTTTAAAGTAAACATAATGAAGAAAACAATATAGCATAATTATATAATTCATTTATATACAGACAAAAAATCTAAAAACATATTTATAAATGTATACATACAAATACACACATTAACATACGAATATACACCTAATATAACAACAACAATTAAATACTACTACTACTACTACTACTACTACTACTACTACTACTACTACTACTACTACTACTACTACTACTACTAAGAAGAAGAAGAAGAAGAAGAAGAAGAAGAAGAAGAAGAAGAAGAAGAACAACAACAACAACAACAACAACAACAACAACAACAACAACGATAGCACTTATAAAACAAAATAGTGACGTGACAGAGCAAGACATAAACCACCACAGTACAAAACCAAATGGAGGAGTAAATTATACCAATACAATGCAATAAAAACCTACAATGTCGTAAACTTACGCTACAAACTGTACACGTATAAAACTATATGTATAAAACGAAATAAGGGGAAAATAAATCCTGTACTTTCAAGGGGTACGACTAAATACATACACACACCCACACACACACACTCACACCCACCTCCACACCCACACACTACCCGAGCACATTGATACTCATTTTCTTCATACTTCATTTATTAATAATTGTATTTTTAAAAATGGTATAAATAAGAATTACAGTGAACTCCGGATATAATAAAGGTCGGATAAAGTAAATATTCGGTTTTAGTAAAGTCCAGTCTTGGTCCCGACCAAAACTCTTCTTTGTCTCTGTTTTTAAAAATCGGATATAATAAAAAAATATAGTAAAGTCCGCTTATAATAAAGTGTTTTCTAAGTCCCCTGGCGAGTTTTGCTGCCGCTTATAATAAAGTTTCAAGGGAGATTACTGTATTAAAGTTTCATGAGAGTTACTGATGTTCATAATGACTCAACATCGTCACGTCACGCTTACCCTGAAGCCTAAAATAGATCTAATTCACACACTTGAAGATGAAAAGATGAAAAAAAGAAAAAAAAAGAAATTGCTGAACAATTTGGAATTTCCGCATCAACAGTAACAGTGATTATGAAGGAGAGTGAAAAACTGAAGGAGAGTTTAACTGTTTGGCAGAAAAAGAGTACCTAGCTTAGAAACTTACAAAGCAAATTAGACTTCACTTTCGCTATACATGATGAAATGCGTTTATGACTAAATAAGGGTGTTATAAGTTGAACACATTATAATTATACCTTTTGTACTGAGATGAATCCGAATCAATGGAGAACTGGGAAACCAACGTTTTGACTGGACTGCACTTTCAAATGAGAAGTAAAGAAGAGATTTATTCCTAAGCTGTTGCATGGCTTTGCAAGACAAACCATCTTTTTTTTAAATCCACCATATTGTTTAGGTTTTGTTCATGTCTTTGTTGGCTTTAATTTTGTGAGCTTTTTGTTTTTCCACAATGACGATAGTACAACATGTACAATTCATGATCTACTTTTATGATTTATCCTTCCGATTAAAGGGTTGGTTTGAAATAATTAGGACACGAAGGCTCACATGTTATCTCTTATCGGTAATGGACTCTCTCTCTCTCTCTCTCTCTCTCTCTCTCTCTCTCTCTCTTTCTCTTACCCTCTCTCTCTCTCTCTCTCTCACACACACACTCACACTCACACACACGTGAACTTACACACACACGGACATAAACAAATAATACTGTAACATTTCAATCAATATACACAAACTGGGTTATAAGAGAGGTATTCTTGAAGAGTTTATAATACCCGAGTTAATAAACAAAAATAATCAATCAACATAATATGTGAGCGTAATGGAATCCAATAAGGGACAATGGACCTACTGCAAGTGTTCATAAAAAAAAGGATCTTTTTCAGCTATTTCCCGTGGATTTCTGGTGGCTTCATACGAAAGACTAAAAGGACCTTTTCACTTTCGTGAAATATCACTTGTTATCATGTGGCTGTGTCCAGAAACAATAGATCTTGACGATGAGTGCATATTCATAATGTTCACTCAAGTAACGTAATTGCTATTTACCTGTAATTACGATAGCAATAGGTAATACCCATTGGGGGATGGAGGGGAAGGGAAACACAAAGAAGAAGAAAATCTAAATTTTGAAAAGGCCATGTTCGAGAGAGAGAGAGAGAGAGAGAGAGAGAGAGAGAGAGAGAAAGAGAGAGAGAGAGAGAGAGAGAGAGAGAGAGAGAGAGAGAGAGAGAGAGAGAGAGAGAGAGAGAGAAAGCTTGCTTGTCCAACCACTCAAATAAATACTTTGAATTTTGTTCTTGGCAACTCTGGTATGACAAACGTCTCCACGACGACTTATAGATGGCTGTCCGGGGGTGTGGGGCTGGAGCTGGGGAAGGTGGGGGTGTTTTTTAAAATTGGAAAACATAGTTTTCGTGTGGAATTCAGCAAGGGACAACAAACCAACACAGAAATATTAATCTAAATTAAAATATGTAATAACGAAAGCGATTCGTTCGATTTGCACTCTTATTTTAACTGTTCAACTATGTGAATCTAATCAATTAATGGGATCCAATTCCAATGTACATGTATATAACGCGCCAAATGTCAGCTCAATTTAGAACGATGTTGAGTTACGTGAACATACAGACAAATAGACACACAGACGATTACAGTCTGCAGAAATCCTAGTAAAAGATGGAAATTCGAGAAGTCATTATTTTGTTCACTGATTTGTTTTGCTTTTCTTCTTCTTTACTTGCACCAGGGCCGGATTCAGGGGGTAGGGAGGGGGGGTGCTAGGAGTGCTGCAGCATCCCCCACCCCCACCCCCACCCCTTGGCAACAACAACAAAATAAATAAATAAATAAAATAAAGAAAGTAGAAGATGGAAGTTTTTGTTCAACTGGAAATACGTTATGTAAGGCAGTTAGTTACAGGACAGGACAGGATGCTATGCTATGTACGCGCCTTTCCCCCAAGGCTCAAAGCGCGGCGATCTATACCAACATACACGCTCACCTGTCTCATTTTACCCTCACACACACCAAATACACATACATCACTCAAACAGGTGGTGTACAGGCAGGGAGATCGCTATTAGAAGACGGAAGAAAATCGAATTTTTATTTTTGAAATTTTTATATTGACTGCATCCTGTACCATTATTGAAGGGAGGGAGGAAACCGGAGTGCCCGGAGAAAACCCTCGGTGACCTCAATAGTCTCGTACCTAAGTCACATACGTTCGCCCCTTGCGGCAATCGAACCCGCGACCTTCGGCATAGGAAACCGGCGACTTATCCACTGCGCCATGAGTTTTACTTGTGGTGTTTCACCACTCTGTACCATACAATTTAAAAAGAACTAGACTAGCACCCCACCCCACCCCCTCCCTCGAAAATGGATTGATCCAGCCCTGTGCACCCACATACACTTTAGACCAGCGTTTTCTATCTCTTTATAATGAGAGTGTCGGATTAGTAAACGTTAAATTAAAACAAAAACAAAGTTTCGGTTATGCTAAATTAACCCTCTAAAATCGTTATTATAAACGAAGTCGGTTATAGTCAAGTAAACCTCTAAAACTGTATTATAAACGAAGTTTCGGTTATAGTAAATTAAACTTTAAAAACTTTACTGTAAACGGATTTTCGGTTATATTAAATATTCGGTTATACTAAAGATTTATTTGGTCCCAGGGCACTTTACTATATCCGAAGTTCACTGTATATGTATAAAACGAAATAAGGGGAAATAAATCCTGTACTTTCCTCCCGTATAATCTTCTCTCATCGGAACACCGTTACGCCCGCTACACCATTTCACTTTGTACAACTACATGTACAATTAAGTTGTTGATTTTTCACTACATTTACAAGTTGTTGATGCTTCACTACATTTATTTTAAAATCGCATCAAGCGGAAAGTTGGTGCCTTGGATGGCTTGAGTTAGATACTGTTAATCACCAGCGCCTTGAGCAGCTCTCTGTGTTACAAAAGCGCTATATAACAACAATTCTTTTAATTGTGTGGTGCTCATCATTGTTAAATAAATAAATAAATAAATAAATAAAACAGTCGGATACCAACTATCCTCAAGCGACGAGCCTTTTGACTTTGTCAAATCTTAGAAGAGTGGAAATACACATATACGATGACGTCAGTGTTACGTCCGTACTATATTCTTGTTCCCGAAAGTCCCAGAATTTCCCACTACTCGAATCACTGTCTTGTGAAATGAGCGAGCATTGTACATTCTTGTATTATTAATTCCAGAGCTATCCTTAGAAACTACTGTTTTTTTGGCTTTGTCCATCCGGTTGTGCACACTTTTCTCTGAAACTAATAGACGGATTTCTTAGAAACTTGATATGTAGTTGCAACATAATGATCTTTACCTGATGACAAAATGTATGCATATAGAGTGAAATCATTATGGTGACGTCATCATTATTTGTTTGCTTTGTTTTCCTACTGAATTTTCTCCCGAACTGCTGGAGGGATTTGGTTCAAATTCGGTATGCACTTATAGACTTTCCAACGTAAAACCAAACTTATGCAAATCGAGTGAGGTAATCATGGTGACGTAATCTTTTCGGTTTTTTTGATAGGTTAAAAAATTTTATTAATGTTTTTATATTGCGTTTTTCCAGGTCAAATTCGAGCTGCTTTAGGCACTGGCCGATACAGAATGTAACTCGAGCCGTCGGAGGCGCCAACTTGCATTCTAAGGCTATCATCATATTTATGTAACTGGGACTCACTCGTCTAGGACATAAGCGTCAGTATCTTTAATGTCTGGGGATGGTATCTTCATAATCCTCCTCTTCCTCCTTCTTCTTTATTGTCAGAAATACAGGATGTGTGTGTGTGCGTGCGTGCTCGTGTGTGTGTGTGTGTGTGTGTGTGTGCACGCGAGGGAACTCTGCACCTGTTAGTGTCCAGCGCTGTTTTGTTTGTTTTTTTTATTTGTTTGCTTGTTTTAAAATGAAATCTACATTATATAGAGTGCTATATAAGAATTGCAACAAAGTAGTGAAATATCTGACAGCATGTGACTAATATCAGCTTTTTTTAATATCCTATCATATCCTATCCTGCAGTGGCGGCGGAAGGTGTTCAAGATTGAAGGGGGAGGGCGGGGGGTCCAGATATATTTTAAGTCACAAAACTCCGCAACATTATGTGTCAGTCCGATACAACGTTTCCAGTATGCAAAATTCTTTTCACACACAAAAATATATGCTATGTACAGTGGCGGCGGGAGATGTCCAAGATGTCCAAGATTAGGGGGAGGGTGGGGGTGGGGGGAGTGGCAACATTCCAGTAGGCAAAGTTGAGAGAGAGAGAGAGAGAGAGAGAGAGAGAGAGAGAGAGAGAGAGAGAGAGAGACTGACTTATAAAATAACATACCTTTTGCCTCCATATCCAATGGACATCAAGTACCGTTTAATGCAGCCAACTGTCACAGCCTATATTGTTTTGTCTTCACTTTTACAACTTTCACAATGAAAAGTTCATAGTCAATGGTCAAGGTCAAATCCCATGCAGTTATGCGAATAAGACTGGAGTGTGGTGAGGGATATGGTGGGATGGAATAGGGGTTCCAGGAAATCGGCGAAAAGAGGAAAGGGGAGAAATGGGGAGGATCGAGGTTGTAGAGGGGGTTGGTGATGGTGTGGGGGTACAATTGTATTTATTAAGCAGCTTTGGAGACTACTGACAAGTACTCGGAGAAAAAGTATTCTCACTGACGTTGTACTTTTCCAAAGTAACTTTGTCGTCGTTCATTTCTGCCAATTAACTCTGATGCAATTTCAGTGAGATCGAGCTGATCAACTTTGTCTTTGAATACGTGCATAAGCAGGCAGTTGTTCAGGCGCTCCTGGGTCATGGTTACTCTGAGGTAAGACTTGACGCTCTTCAATGCAGAAAAACTGCGTTCTGCTGTCGCTGTTGTGACAGGAATTGTCAAGTACAATCGGAACAATTTGTCCACCTCACTGAGCATTCAAAAATCCAGTGATGTAATCATGGCGATGTCATCCCTTTATTTTTATTGTGGGTAATGAGGATGTACAGGGGCGGATCAGTTAGTTTTTGGGGGAGGGTTTCCAAAATTCTATTAAAAGGACTTACTCGGTAAATTTTAATGATGATCAAGAAACGCTTCAGATCAAGCATCAACATTGGCAGGACACGCACTTTTCCAGGAGCAGACATCGGAAGTGACCACAATCTTGTGATGATGTCTTTCCGACTTCACTTGAAGAGAGTAAACACAGCAAAGTGCACTAGACTGAAGTTCGACATGGACAAACTGCAAGACCCGGAGGTGACAGAAATATTTCAGGCCACAATTGGAGGGAAATTTGCACCACTGCTCATTTTAAGAGCTGGTGAAGTAGACGTCAACACCATGACCACCACCTTCAACTTAGCTGTGACAGATGCCGCCATGGAGATCTTTGGAAAGCACCGGTCAAAGAAGAAGCTGTGGATCACACCTGAACTTTTGGACCTGTGTGATAAACGAAGAGAGATGAAAAAGAAAAGGAACACCTGACAGGGAGCTGATGCCTACCGAAAAATCAACAATAACATCCGAAAAGGCATGCGCACAGCAAAGGAGAACTGGATAGAAGCTTAATGCCAGGAAATAGATAACAGTCTGAACAAGAACAACAGCAAGAAGGCCTACCAGACTGTGAAGCCGCTGACAAGTGTTAAACAGCACTAGGTCTCCACGATCCAAAGCAAGTGGCTTGGACAGATGGACAGAGTACTGCTCTGACCTTTACAACCACAAACCAAACGGAGACCCATCAGTTCTAGCATGTCCAGAGAACACAGAAGAAGAAAAAATCCTCCCAATTCTCCGAGAAGAAGTTGAGGCAGCAGTGCAATCGCTGAAGAAGGGGAAGTCAGCGGGAGTGGACAACGGAACTACTTCAAGCAGGAGGAGAAGCGATGATCGACGCACTCACCATTATGTGTAACAAGATGTGGGGAGTGGCCTACACCATGGACCCAGTCGCTTGTCTCACTCTTCCCAAAAAAGGTAACCTTCAGGAACGTGAAAATCACCGCACCATCGGCCTCATCAGCCATCCCAGCAAGGTCCTCCTGAAATATAATACTCAACAGGTTGAAACCCCAAGCTGAACAAATCATAGCCGAAGAGCAAGCAGGATTTAGGGCAGGGCGAAGTACCACTGAACAGATTTTCAACCGCAGAATAATCTGTGCAAAATATCTACAGCACCAACATCTATATCATGTGTTCGTAGACGTCAAAAAGGCGTTTGACTGAGTCTGGCATGCAGCTCTGTGGGCAATCATGAGAGTGTACAACATCAGCCCTAAAATTGTTGAAGTCATCAAAAGCCTGTATGACAAGGCTGCCAGTGCAGTCCTCCACAACAGCGCCATCGGAAACTGGTTCAGAACAACAATCGGTGTGCGTCAGGGATGCCTACTCTCTCCAACACTCTTCAACATCTTCCTAGAGCGCATCATGTCAGAATCTGCCCTTGCAGACCACGAAGGCACAGTCAGCATAGGGGGAAGAGCAATCTCCAACCTTCATTTTGCGGATGACATTGATGGATTGGCTGGAGAGGAACAAGAACTTGAACGGCTGATACAGAGGCTTGACATCACCTCCAGAGCCTATTGAATGGAAATAAGTGCAGAGAAGACCAAAATGATGACCAACAACACCCTTGGCACCAACACGGACATCAAAGTCCAAGGCCAATCCCTCAACACAGTGCATAGCTTCAAATATTTAGGAGCCATTGTATCAGACAATGGGTCCCGACAGGAAGTCCTCTCCAGGATCGCACAAACAACTGCTGCCCTGGCGAGGTTGAAGCCAATTTGGAAAGACAGGACCATCAGTCTGCATCCCAAGGTAACGCTGCTGCGCTCCCTTGTCATCTCCATCTTCCTATATGCTTGCGAAACATGGACCCTCACAGCAGATCTCCAACGAAGAATACAAAGCATGGAGATGATGTGCTTCAGAAGACTTTTGGGCATTTCCTATACCCAGAACATCACCAACGACGAAGTCCGACAGACCATCACACAAGCCATTCGACAACACGATGACCTGCTCACAGTGGTGAAAAAACGGAAACTCCGATGGTATGGCCACGTCTCCAGATCATCAGGTCTTGCAAAGACCATCCTGCAAGGCACAGTGCAAGGAGGTAGAAGAAGAGGGAGACCGAAAAAGAGGTGGGATGAAAACATTCGAGACTGGACTGGTTTGACACTGAGCAAAAGAATCAGGGTTGCTGAGGACAGGGAAAGATGGAGTACGTTGGTTAAACGATCATCTGTGGTGCCCCTACGACCTCCGAGTTATGGGATTGGATATGATAGGATAGGATATGTTATTTACTTGTAAGATTAAATTATCAAAATAATAATTACCTCCTTTGCTCCCAAAATATGTACTGAGCTTTGCCCCACCTTTCGAATCGGAGGGCTTCAACGACGGCGTTCGCGGCAGTTTGAAGCGCTGGCGCGAGTCGGAATAAGCAAGCAAAGGGACGGAACTTTGACTATTTGTTTTTTTGCTAAAACGTCAACGTAAGCCAGAGTTGCCCACACTATGGCTTTTTCAGCATGCGAGGTACTTTTTAAATAACCAAGCCAAAATGATCTACCTACCACCAAAATGCAAAACATATATATAGTCATATAATAGGCTGACGTCAAATTTTTTTTTACTGCTATGCGATCTACTCAGTCACACTGCCTTCACTATGGACCGGCCGATCGCCATTGACGTATTGGTCACTCCTGTCGTAATCCATTATATTATCCATTAGGAATATCGTTTTTCTTTCTTTTCATTTCTTCCACTCGTGGCGCCCCCCCCCACCCCCCACCCACCACCCCATTCCCCTTAAAAAAAAAAAAAATAAATAAATAGAATGTCGCCGAAGACGGGAAATATCAGCTTTGCTCTTTGTGGAGCACGAAAGACGGTGTTCGTCTGGAGATTGTTTAGAGTGATTGCAATGATTGAAGTTTTTTAGGGAGAAGATTGCGAGGGCTTGCATATTGTGGGAAAGGTCAAATACTCGTACCCAAAAATTTAAAATTTAAAAAAATAATAAAAATAAAAATAAAATAAATAAATAAATTAATATATTTTATATATATACATATATAATTTATTTATTTATTTAATTTTTTTAATTTTAATTTTTATAATTTTATATATAATTATTATATTAAAGTGTTTTTTCTTGTTCTCTCTCTCCTTTTTTTTTTTTTTTGGGCTGGGGGGGGGGGGGGGTTTCCGGAAACCCCGGAAACCCCCCCCCTCGTCCGCCCCTGAATGTATAGATGTGTATTTCTCTCTCTCTCTCTCTCTCTCTCTCTCTCTCTCTCTCTCTCTCTCACACTCTCTCTTACACACACACTTCCTGTCACAGTGAGAGCAGCATTATTAAGCCTACATGGTATTTCATAGTATACTGAAATGCATAAACAGGTAGATATAGTAAAACACAAATGACTAGTCTAAAGTAATCACAAAAACATTCTGGATTATAACAGACGCTGTAGTATCTAGAGGTATGTAGGGAGTAGCAAGGCGTGTGCACGACAGGGGGATCAGCGGTGGGAGAAGGATGCGGCGTTTAGAGGTCTTACAGTTTGAGGGTAAAAGGAATCTTTAAAGCGGGAAGTGTGGGATCTGAAGGATCGAAAGCGGCGGCCAGAAGGGAGCAGTTCGAACAGGGGGTGGGCAGGGTGGGAAGGGTCAGAGAGGATCTTGTCGGCTCTTTTGAGAGAGCGGGTCGAGTAGATAGAGGCCAGAGAGGGGAGCTCACAGCCGACAATCCTGCCTGCCATGCGCACGACCCGCTCCAGCCGATCTTTGTCGAGCTGCGTTGCTGTTCCGAACCAGACAGTGGTGGAAAACGTTAGGACGCTCTCCACCACGGCCCGGTAGAACTGGAGGAAAATGCCTTTGGAAAGGCCAAACTTCCTCAGCTGTCTGAGGAAGAACAGTCGTTGATGGGCCCGCTACTCGATGGTGTCAATGTTGGCACCCCAGCTGAAGTGGTCGGAGATGAGGGAACCCATGCAGGAACTTGAACGAGTCCAGTGTCTCGATGGCTTGTCCATTGATGAGCAGTGGATCTTTGGGGTCCTGGTTCCTGCGGTAGGCCACATCATCTCGACAGTCTTGGAGGTGTTCAGTTCGAGGTTGTTGTCTTCGCATCACGACACCAAGCGGTCGACTTCCTGGCGGTATGTTGTTTCGTCTCTGTTGGAGATGATGCCCTCGACCGTGGTGTCGTCGGCGAACTTCACGAGCTGAACACTGTCAGCATGGGACACACAGTCATTGGTGAAGAGGCAGTAGAGGAGAGGTGAGAGGACACAGCCTTGCGGCGTGCCCGTGTTGAGAATAAGGGTTTTGGGAAAGGTTGGAGCCGGTCTTGACAGTCTGAGGGCGGTAGAGAAGAAAGTTCAAGAGCCAGTGACAGGTGGAGAGAGGAAGATCGAAGAAGCAGAGCTTGTCGAAGAGTTTCTGGGGTATGACGTGATGAAGGCACTGCTGAAGTCGATAAACAGAAGTCGAGTGTTGTGGTCGGGGACTCGAGGTGTTGGAGGACGAAGTGCAGAGCCAAGGCGACGGCGTCGTCCACAGACCGGTTGGAGCGATAGGCAAATTGTAGAGAGTCCATCTTCTTCGTGGTGAGAGTCTGCAGGTGCCGGAGGACTATAGTAGTTCCAGCACTTTCATCACCACGGAGGTCAGCGCCACAGGTTTGTAGTCGTTGAGGGACGCCACCTTGGCCTTCTTCGGGACAGGGATGATGGTAGAAGTCTTGAAGCAGAGGGGGACAGTGGACAGTTCAAGAGAAGTGTGGAAGAGGGAGGTGAAGATAGGGGCGAGTTGATGGGAGCAGTGGCAGAGGGTGGAGCACGACACCCCGTCAGGGCCAGCCGCCTTCTTGCAGTTCTGCCGGCTAAACAGCCGCCGCACCTCCGATTCTTCAATGACGAAGGGCGGGGGCAGTGAAGAGGCAGGGTCGGGAGGCGTGACAGTGACGGGGGTGGTGTTCTACCGATAGAACAGAGCGTAGAACTCGTTGACCTGGTCAGGGAGGTCTTTGTTGTAGCGTCAGCAGGAGGGGCCTTTTTCTTGATGTTGGTGATGGTCTGCAGGCCCTGCCAGACTGCGCGAGCGCTGCCGGACTTGAACTGTGCTTCCAGCTTCTGGCAATACTGCAACTTGGATTGCTTTCTCTAGTTCGTGCTTGGCGTGTCGGTAGACCTTTATGCAAGATGTTCTGCTATTGTAAATTTTATCATAAGAGTTTGCAGAGGAGTGTGTGTGTGGGGGGGGGGGGGGGGTAGGGATGGAAGGGGCTAAAAGAGGACTTTTAGCACAAAACAATACTGTTTTCAGTCCTCAAAATAATGCCTAGAATGCACCAGCTTGCACAGATTTTAACCATTATTTTCAAATTTTTCCATGGGAGCATGTCCCCGGATCCCCCTAGTTTACTCACATGCTTTGCAGGCTCGCGCTTGTGGCTTTAATGGTTTCAAAGAAGAGTGCACCCCCCCCCCCTCAACAATGGCAAAATCCGCCCCTGCTATCTATCTAAATATCTATATATATATATATATCTAACATTACATGATTATTGCTTTAGGTCCAGCGGACTCTTCCGAGCCAAATCAGGACTGGACAACCCCCAATCCGCATAAAATATCTGCTGAAACAACCCTAGTGGTAAAACTGAAAGCTCTCCACCAGCCAGTCACTTTACAATAAAGACATCCCACGCAGGGGACGCTGAGGCTGTACTCTAATTTATCGAACCCCCGTTTACAAAAACAAAATAGAATACAAACATCATTATAAAATATCAACAAAACACATAAATATAAAATGCCTACATTGCTAAATAATAACATCATAGGAAGCCATAGTGACCACCTGGCAGAATAATATAGTCCAATATTCCCAAGCTGATCCAACAGACCTCATACACAAATAAGGAATCTTGTCCTGGAAGAGTTTTCAAGAAAAAAGGTAGGTGACTGGTCTAGCGAAGAAGAAGATAGTATAGCAGATTGATAGAACAGAGCGGGAATGAGAAATAGCAAATGAGAAAGACAGCGACAGTGGGAATTTAAAGCACTAAATTTCCAGAAAGTGGGGATACTATTTATACTGAAACCCCCGGCACCCCAACTGGGGTATATATATATATATATATATATATATATATATATATATATATATATATATATATATATATATATATATATATATATATATATATATATATATATATATATATAGTGTTATTGTGCGCACTTTTGTAAAATTATTGAT
>CM072513.1:57288916-57348916 GCA_036898135.1 Oncomelania hupensis
GTTCCACTCCTGCCTATACATGTCAATGAGTCTCTGTTTGAATAACAACATAAAGTTTTTAACATTGCCTACACCCTGATTTGTCCATACATGTCCGAAGCCGGACTGGAACAGAAGCGTCTTCATTGTGGTTGTCACGTGGGGTTTATGGGCTCTGCACAATGGAATTATGGACCCTCACGTTTATTCGGTGGGAACTGCTAGTAAGTCACCCTATGAATTACTTTAATAAATTTATTTGTTTAGCTCGTTCTGTGTTAAGGTTGGGGTACAGAAATAGATAGAAAAATGGTAAAAGAATACTGTCACACTAGCTTTCACACGGCTATGAATCATATGTAGTCCAGCCACTTGATAACAGTTAAAATCACACATTTATTTCTTCTACTCTATACAAGGTTCTCTAAGTACTAATCTAACTTAAAAAGTCTCAGTCACTGCTAATAGTTCGATCGCTGATAGTCTAGTCAGCTGTTATTTCTTCCTCGGGCACTTTGCTATAAGTTTATGTAGATTTGGACTACTGTGGTCCGTTTTACAGTTTCTGAAGAGTTGGACTACTGTGGTCCTGTTATGATCAGTTTAAGTGCACTTCTGAGTAAACACTTAACTCCTGTATGGTGCGTTCGAAGTCCTTCTGTGAGGTAGCTTCAGGTACACCTTTGTAGTTGTGTAGTTGGGTTCCCTTGCCACGCTGTGGGGTCTGACAGGGTGTTTCTTCGGGTATCTCTTTCCGTCTTGTGCGGTAGAGTCTCCTCAACCATCTAGTCGTTTCTGTGGAGTGGGGCACACAGGATAGCTCGGGATAGCTCGGGATAGCTCGGGATAGCTCGCCTGCTCGTCTGTAATATAAGAGACGAAATTCTGCACAACCCTGAATAATCGGTTTGTGCAGAGCGTCTCACTGAAAGCCAAAGTAGCCCTCAGTGATAGCTCCACATCTCTATACATAAGCGACGAACATTCTGCTACTTCCGGGGTCCACTGGAATCTCACTCTAAATTCCTATACATACATAAATATAAATCGTGTCTAACTATACACATACAGAATTAATAATAATATAAACATTCAGTGGTACAGCCACTGGTCTGCAAACATACATATAAGTTAAACAACAGTGGTTCCGTACGGGATACAACATGGCGGCGCAACCGGTCGTGTTTCGCCTCGTGCTCGGCTCTTCCACGTGGTCCCGCAAATTCGGATTAACAATTCACATTTATGCATAGCAAATTCCACAAACATAATTTCAACAATAATATAAATATATCACGATGAAACAGAAGGGTGTTCATTTACCTGTTTGACAAGTTCAGGCCCGTGATGGCTTGATAGAATTCTAAGATTCTAAGTCCTGCTTCCTGGTCTATGAGTGTAGAGATTTCTCTAGCTGTGGAGATGTTGACTCTACCTCGTCTCACACACGACTGATTCAAACTGTGCTAAGATCTGACACAGTCAAACTGCTCTACCCACTGAGCCTGCTTCTGATTGGTTAAAACGGTCCGATTCAAAGCTCAAGTGCTGACTCACTGCGATGTGGGTGGCTCGCTCGCCGTGTGTGGTCTGCTGTGTAATGTACTTGCTGCTGTGTAATAGTCTAACTTCTCTACTGTTACAAAGACTACACATGGCTAAATAGTCAACAAGCAGAGTTAAGACTAGCCAATTCGTGACAGGCTCCCTCAACTGAAAAAAGGCGATGACTACTGGATTCGACCTTTTTCTACTACAGAGCCTAGTTTAACACTGCACTATCCTAGGGTCCTATTTACAAACTAATTAAGTTGCTCTACCTGAGCTGCAATGCTGTGCCAGGTAGCTATGGCCACTAGTGACAGGGTTTTTATTGGGCGGGGACGAATTCTGGTGCTGTGGCCCTTAGTTGTGTTGGGTGGGCGACAGCTGCTGTGTCCTCCACGAGATGGCGACTGAGGTAGTCGGCTCCGTGGTTTTCCTTGCCGGGGATGTACTCGATTTGGAATGAGTATGCCTGAAGGGTGAGTGCCCATCGCATCAGGCGAGAGTTCAAAGACTTGGAGGCTGCCAGGAACGATAGTGGTTGATGGTCCACCTGAACTGTGAAGTGGGTCCCATACAGGTAGAGTTGGAATTTCTGTATGGCCCAGACTAGTCCAAGACATTCTTTCTCCGACGTGGCGTAGTGGGTCTCGGCAGGTCTCAATTTTCTGCTGGCGTAGGCGACGGGAATAGCGTCTCCGCATTCTTGGGGTCGCGCTGTAGCAGTACTGCTCCGAGGCCTAAGTCGCTTGCGTCGGTGCGAAGAACGAATGGCTGAGTCAAATCGGGTAGGTGGAGTACTGGCGCCGATGTCATTCTGTCCTTGTCCTAGAAACGACTGCACTTCCTTCTTTGTCTTGGGCTAGGAGCGTCGAGTAGGCGTTTCACTGTCTTTTCTACCGGTCGCAGGCTTCCTTGACTGATGGTGTGTCCCAGAAATTCTAGTTCTGTGAATCCAATCTGACATTTGGTGGGTCTTGCCGTCAATCCCGTGTCTCTGAGGCGGGCGAGTAGTTGTTGTAGGAGCGTGACATGTTCCTCCCACGTAGGTGTTGCGATGAGGATGTCGTCCATAAACGAAGTGTAGGTGCTCGCTGCTCAGGGGTGCCAGGAGTTTTCCGCATCATGGCGCTGAAGATGCTGGGTGCGTTGTGGAGTCCGAATGGAAGTACGTTGAACTCGAAGTGTCCTTCCATAGTGCTAAACGCTAGGTACTTTCGGACTTGTGGTTGTACTGGTATCTGGTAGTATCCTTTGCTGAGGTCGATGCGTGAGAAGTACTTCGCTCGCTGTAGCTTGGCAAATAGGTCTGTCTGGTCCGGGAGTGGCTCTGGCTGGAACTGCGTTACCGCATTCAGGAGTCTGAAGTCGATGCACAGTCGATGCTCTCCGTTGGGTTTTCGCAACAATACCGTGCCTGCGCTGTAGGGTGAAGTAGACTCTGAGATGATTCCGGCTGCCAGTAAGGTGTCTATCTCTTCCTTGATGGCTCGCTGCTGCGACAGTGGCATCGGGTAGAGCTTCTGGCGGACGGGTGTTGGGTCGGTCACCGTTAAGGTTACTTCGACGAGGTCTGTCCTCCCTGGTCGGTCTGTTAGCACAGTCTGATGTTGTCGAATGACCTGTAGTACTTGCTGTTGCTGTTTAGCGGCTAGGTCTCCGTTGAGTATCACGTCTTTGTAGGTTTCCTTGGAGTGCAGGGGATACTCTACTGCATTGGTCTCCATGCTTTCTCCTTCTTCCGCGATGGCGATGGCTAACAAGTTGTGAGTGCTGGGGGTCGCTGGTCGATCCGTATACTTCTTGAGGAGATTAATGTGGTGGTATCGGGTTCTCCCGTTTACCTCTATTTGGTAGACTGTCTTGGATTTCTTGGCAGTCACCCGGTACGGTCTTCTCCAAGCGATGTCCAGCTTGTTGGTTCCACTTGGAAGTAAGAGTAGCACTTGATCGCCGACTTGCAGTTCTCTGTCCTTCGCGTGGCGGTTGTAGTACTTCGCCTGACGGGCTCTTGCCTTCTTCAGTGCTTCACCAGCTTTCTTCCACGTTGCTTTGAGGGTTTCCTGCAGGTCTGCGACGTACTTGGTGGCACCTCTTGGTGTGTCGTCTATCTTGGCTTCCGTCCAACTTCTGCGTAGGGCTTCTAGCGGTCCTGCTAGAGGTCTGCCGAATAGCAAGGTTGACGGGGTGTAGCCTGTGGCTGCATGGGGCGTTTCTCTGTATGCGAACAGTGCCGCATTCACGTAGGTGTCCCACGCTTCTGGATTGTCGTCTGCGACTTTCCTGAGTATGGTGAGAAGGGTTCCATTCAGTCTTTCTACTTGTCCGTTGCTGGCGGGGTGGTATGGTGGTGTGCGAATGTGATGAACTTGTATCAACTCGAACACGTCTTGCATCAGGCGGCCGGTGAACTGAGATCCGTTGTCCGTTCTAATGCTGTCCGGGAATCCGACTCTGGTAAAGATGGCGATGAGTGCATCTGCAATCTTCTTGGTGTCGATCGCTGGCAACGGGACTGCTTCGCACCACATCGTACATGCGTCGACGAGTGTGAGTAGAAATCTGTTCCGCTTCTTGGTCATGGGCAGTGGTCCTACTATGTCTACTGAGACTTGCTGGAATGGCACGCCGACTACTACCGATGGTCCTAAGGTAACTGGTACGGTGTGATGTCGCGGGGAATATCGTTGACATTGGTGGCAAGATTTCACGTAGCGCTTGACATCCTCCGTGATTCCTGGCCAATAGTAGTGTGCGCTGATTCTCTGCACTGTGGCTCCAATTCCCATGTGTCCGCTGAGTGGCATGCTGTGGCCTAGTTCTAGTACTTGGGCTCGAAGGGTGGCTGGTAGTACTAGTTGGGTGTGATCTCCATCTCCTTGTCGATGTAGAACTCCCTCTTCCATGTAGAAGTCTCCCTTGTGCGGGGGTGTGTGCGCCTTGGGTAGCTTCTGGAAGCACTTCGCTATCGAGGTGTCTTCTTTCTGTGCTGTTTTGATCTCTTCGAGTCCTGGATTCGGAGCGAACTCGGGCTGGGGTGGTTGGGTTTTAGCTTGGGCCCTGGTTTGCACTGCAGCTATCTCTACAGTTTTAGGGGGCGTGCCTAAGAACACATACCTACAACCTAGCACTAGATCATACAGGGGTTTCTGTAAAACAGCTGCTTGGATTCGTCCTGTGACGTACCTACTCTCTACTTCGATCCATGCTATTGGGCAAGTAGTCGTCGGTTTCGTCAAGTCTGCTCCTTGTAAGTCGACTGTCTTGTCTGTCAAGTCCGCGCGCGATACAAGAGATTCGCTAACTATCGCGTCGTATGATAGACCTGTGTCATACAGACAGTTCGCTTCTTTTCCGTTGACCTTGACCGTGTCTGTCACCGATGGGTGATCTCCGATTGTGTGTGGCTTGTTACCGCTACTTTGAGTTAGAACTCTGTGCGCTGGCCGGCTTTCGCGCTCTTCCCTACGTTGTGCGGCCAACTTGAAACATTCTGCGGTGGAGTGATTGTTTCTGTTGCAGAACGAACAATACCGTCTCTGTTCTGCAGGACCTCTTTTCCCGAATTCCGTGTTGGGTCCTTTATTTTGCCCAGGTCTGGGGTTATTCGGCTTATTCGCGGTGCGCTCTTCCCGGTTAGGGCTTCGTTTCTGTGCCTCTTTCCCGTTAGGCTTTAGGTCTCGCCTGAAGCTCTTGGCTTCTCCGTGGGCGGCCACGTACCTATCTGCGACCTTGACCAGATCTTCCAGTCTTTCCGCGCCCTGTTCTACTGAGAATGTCCTCAGCTCGGGGGTCATGGTTTCCCGTAGCTGTTCCCATACTAACAGTTCTGTCAGTCCATCATACGTCTTAGCCGTGGCTGACTGGCTAATCCACTTATCCAGCGTTGTGGACAACCGATCCGCGAACTGCGCATAGCTCTCTCCTTTCACTCTCCGATTGGTGCGGAATTTTTGCCGATAGCATTCTCCTGTTAGTTCGAATCCCGTTAGGAGTGCCTCTTTTACTTTGTGATAGTCAGTCACTCTGTCAGTCGGTAGCTTACTGTAGATGTCATAAGCCTTTCCTCTAAGCCCTTGACTAAGCTTAAAAGACCAATGAGTGGGATCTAGTTTATACTCTGTTGCTAGCCGCTCAAACCTAGTCAGATAGAGATCTAGACCTTCTTCTCTCTCATTGAATGTTCCCAGTGGAAATGACATTCCTTGTACAGGGTTGGATGCTACCTCTAGCTGATCTGAGTGGGGAGTGGTTGAGGAAGAACTTGAAGCTCCTGATCCCAATCTTCTTAGCTCTAACTCATGTTGCCTCTCTTTTTCTTTTTCTGCCCTCTCATACTCCCATCTCCTAACTTCTGCTTCTCTCTCTGCTGCTAATGCTGCCTTCTTCTGTTCTCCTTCTAATTCTAATTTCTTCTGCTCTGCTTCTAATTTCTTCTGCTCTGCTTCTAATTCTAATTTCCTCGTTTCTCTCTCTGCCTCTAATTTCTTCTGCTCTGCTTCTAGTTCTGCTTTTCTCTGTTCTGCTTCGAGTTTCTTCGCCTCTCTCTCTGCTGCTCTCTCTGCCTTAGCTTCCTGTTTCTCTACCTCTGCATTGATATACGCAATTAGGTCTGCCCCTGCTAAGTGTAAAGCTTCTCCTAGTTCCTTGAAGCGCAATCTCAAGGCCACTGGGTCCGACATTGCCAAACGTGTCTATGAACAACCTCTGAATCACGTGGAATACCAAAACACTAGCAATATTGCAAGTCAATAACAACAATGCAAAGACCATAAAATTCGTAATCAATAATAGAATAAAACAAAAGTCAAATGGCATACAACAGTTACTTAAGCAAAACCTGCAAAAGAACAATGCAACATACAGGCACAAAAATATTTGAAGCAAAAAAGTTTTTAACTAAAGAATAGTGCACCAGAACTGATCAGTCCTTGTTACAAGTATTCTAAGTTATTCTACTACTCCTACTGTTATCTAATTTTATTGTACTTAGATCCGGTTATACCCAATTCCTATTATCCACAGATCCTAGCTAGGCTCGCCAATTAAAGTGTCACGTGGGGTTTATGGGCTCTGCACAATGGAATTATGGACCCTCACGTTTATTCGGTGGGAACTGCTAGTAAGTCACCCTATGAATTACTTTAATAAATTTATTTGTTTAGCTCGTTCTGTGTTAAGGTTGGGGTACAGAAATAGATAGAAAAATGGTAAAAGAATACTGTCACACTAGCTTTCACACGGCTATGAATCATATGTAGTCCAGCCACTTGATAACAGTTAAAATCACACATTTATTTCTTCTACTCTATACAAGGTTCTCTAAGTACTAATCTAACTTAAAAAGTCTCAGTCACTGCTAATAGTTCGATCGCTGATAGTCTAGTCAGCTGTTATTTCTTCCTCAGGCACTTTGCTATAAGTTTATGTAGATTTGGACTACTGTGGTCCGTTTTACAGTTTCTGAAGAGTTGGACTACTGTGGTCCTGTTATGATCAGTTTAAGTGCACTTCTGAGTAAACACTTAACTCCTGTATGGTGCGTTCGAAGTCCTTCTGTGAGGTAGCTTCAGGTACACCTTTGTAGTTGTGTAGTTGGGTTCCCTTGCCACGCTGTGGGGTCTGACAGGGTGTTTCTTCGGGTATCTCTTTCCGTCTTGTGCGGTAGAGTCTCCTCAACCATCTAGTCGTTTCTGTGGAGTGGGGCACACAGGATAGCTCGGGATAGCTCGGGATAGCTCGGGATAGCTCGCCTGCTCGTCTGTAATATAAGAGACGAAATTCTGCACAACCCTGAATAATCGGTTTGTGCAGAGCGTCTCACTGAAAGCCAAAGTAGCCCTCAGTGATAGCTCCACATCTCTATACATAAGCGACGAACATTCTGCTACTTCCGGGGTCCACTGGAATCTCACTCTAAATTCCTATACATACATAAATATAAATCGTGTCTAACTATACACATACAGAATTAATAATAATATAAACATTCAGTGGTACAGCCACTGGTCTGCAAACATACATATAAGTTAAACAACAGTGGTTCCGTACGGGATACAACATGGCGGCGCAACCGGTCGTGTTTCGCCTCGTGCTCGGCTCTTCCACGTGGTCCCGCAAATTCGGATTAACAATTCACATTTATGCATAGCAAATTCCACAAACATAATTTCAACAATAATATAAATATATCACGATGAAACAGAAGGGTGTTCATTTACCTGTTTGACAAGTTCAGGCCCGTGATGGCTTGATAGAATTCTAAGATTCTAAGTCCTGCTTCCTGGTCTATGAGTGTAGAGATTTCTCTAGCTGTGGAGATGTTGACTCTACCTCGTCTCACACACGACTGATTCAAACTGTGCTAAGATCTGACACAGTCAAACTGCTCTACCCACTGAGCCTGCTTCTGATTGGTTAAAACGGTCCGATTCAAAGCTCAAGTGCTGACTCACTGCGATGTGGGTGGCTCGCTCGCCGTGTGTGGTCTGCTGTGTAATGTACTTGCTGCTGTGTAATAGTCTAACTTCTCTACTGTTACAAAGACTACACATGGCTAAATAGTCAACAAGCAGAGTTAAGACTAGCCAATTCGTGACAGTGGTCACCCAGTTGACTTTACCGCTCTGGTCTAATGTCATGAGCATTTCATAGGCCTGTCTAGGGAGCCTACCGATGTCCATCCCAATCAGTCTAAACCAGCACTTCACTGCCCTAACATTGTGCATAATTGCCAGAGGGTATCGACCTAGCTCGCCGTACACGAGTTTATTTGGTGTTCTAGTTGCGACGTTCAACACTCTTTTGCAGGCAAGCAAGTGAATTTTTTCCGTTGGATCCTTTTCGAAGTCAACTAGGGGTCCCCATACTTCAGATGCATATGAAATGACAGGCTGGACCATTGAGTCAAAGATTTTGAAGAATGTCCGGGTTGCCATTTGCTGCATGCGATTATGCGCTTTCAAAATATCAAACACAGCTTTTCTACCTTTGGACGCGAGATACCTGGCTGCCTCAATGCTACTCATGGTAGTGGTGAACTTGTAACCTAGATATACGTAGTTGTTGACAACCTCTAGCATTTGACCACCAACAGACCATTTCTCGTACCTACTTAAGTATCCCCCATGTCTGAAAACCATTATTTTACTTTTGTCACTGTTTATGATGAGATCAAGATCCCGACACATGCCAAAGAGGAGATTAAGCTGATTCTGTAAGCCAGTAGGTGAACACGCCAACAGAGCTATATCGTCCGCGAACAATAATATTAGCAGTTCTAGCAGCCCTGGCACTAACTGTACACCGTGTCTACCATGGATCGAAATCCTTGCTGCTACCTCATTTATGATGACTGAGAACAAGGTGGGGCTGAGGACACAGCCTTGTCTTAGTCCTTTGGGGCAATCAAACATCTCAGAGAGTTCACTGTTGCTGTTTGCTCGAACGCATGAGACTACGCTGCTGTAAATCGCTTGGATTGCCTTCAAAAACTCAGAGGTTATATCTGCTCTCGATAAAGTATCAAAAAGGGTACTTCTTTTGACCGAGTCAAATGCTTTCCTCAGGTCTATGAAGGCTACATATAACTTCCCTCCTTTTTTAGACAGGTATTTCTGCGTAACTGCATAAAGAGTAAACACGTGGTCGCATGTAGTATATCCTTTTCTGAATCCTGCCTGAGACTCGTGTATTTTTTTTGTTACTCTCAAGCCATCCATAAAGAGAGAGAGAGAGAGAGAGAGAGAGAGAGAGAGAGAGAGAGAGAGAGAGAGAGAGAGAGAGAGAGAGAGAGAGAGAGAGAGAGAGAGAGAGAGAGAGAGAGAGAGAGAGAGAGAGAGAGAGAGAGAGAGAGAGAGAGAGAGAGAGAGAGAGAGAGAGAGAGAGAGAGAGAGAGAGAGAGAGAGAGAGAGAGAGAGAGAGAGAGAGAGAGAGAGAGAGAGAGAGAGAGAGAGAGAGAGAGAGAGAGAGAGAGAGAGAGAGAGAGAGAGAGAGAGAGAGAGAGAGAGAGAGAGAGAGAGAGAGAGAGAGAGAGGATGAGGATCATAACCATTACATGTGCAAACTGAGAATAGTGAAATAGACAATAACTTTTATTATTCAAGTCAAGTCATGAGCCATAATACTCTTTTGATACAGAAGGTGTTATATACACCTTGACAAATTCACTAAAACAATTTAATTATGACTTTAACCAAATATGCAACAACAAATTTTATATAGTTAACAACACAAACAAGAAATCTAAAACTAAGTTTGGTGAACAAAACTTAAATAACTTCAATAAGTAACAGTATCATTCCAACAGCAACATTTAAAAAAAAAAAAAAACCTCTAAATTCAAATGCATAAACTTAAAAAAGTCACAGGCCAGGGTCCTTGAGAATATTTTAATAATTATTCCAGCAATTTCTAAAATTAACAACAAAGTCAAGAATAATGAGTGTAATTACAATTAATTATGATACCAGTGTAACACTAACAGGCATTGAAAGTTACTAACTAGCAAAGTTTGAAAACTACACTATCAATGTGCTACAATTTTAAATCTGTTAAGGAACTATCCATTGCAACACTGGACAAAAACTTGACTTTGAAGTTATAATGCACCGCGTTGTCCATGAATGAAATTTAAAGTAAGACCCTGTTATCACAAATCTGTAACGCATGTGTTCAATTATAAGAATTAAAAATGAAAAATTGTATACTAAATAAACGATATAAATAACCCTTACATATAACAGTATAATGACAATAATAGGCATTGTTCTTAAATGGCTTAAACTATAAACAAGCGAAGTACTTCCTTTGACTATGAGAGCCAGCAAAGTTTGAACTGGTGTGCGAATGCCTAGGCTAGTACGTGAACGCACGAAATTGCATAAACCTCTCAGGAACCCTGTTTGAGGCAAATCCATTGGCCCTCGACCAGAAGCGCCTTGGATTGACTTTCAAACAAAACCGGTCAATCAGATGCCTTTTATCTATGAATTAACTTCTCACCTTGCAAATATGATTGTTATCGGCAATCGTTTTGTTGGATTCTGTATTTATCATTTTAATTTTTAATTCAGCGTTCAGCGCTTAAGAGCTGCTCAAGGCGCTGGCTGATACAGTATCTAACTCAAGACGCCTGAGGTACCCACTTCCTGCCTAGGGCACACAGTCTGACGCTCTGACGACCCAGCACAATCCTAGGTGACCGGGCATGGGGAAGAAGAAAAAAACTAAACACAATCTATAAACTATATATATACATTACTATTAATTTATATAAACTATACACTGAAACAACCATTCCAGACAAATAGCAACAGTAAGACAGCCAGTGGTCCCAGCTAATGTTTATGTCTGGGCCACCGGAAATCAAACCTGCAACCTTTGTCACATGAGCTTGCCACTCTACCAACTAAGCTATCCCAAGCCATTTTCCAGTGGAAAGCTGCACAGACAGCATTCGTCCACTCTGGCAGTGACTTATTGTCTGCTATATTGTTTTTCATGTGAATAATTTGAACATGCATGCTTCAAGTTGGCTTTATAAAGCAGTAATAGTCTCTCAGTGATAATGGTATGAAGCACTTTTCCTAAGAAGACGTTACCAACCCTGTGTAATAAAAAAAAAAAAAGACACACCCTTTGATGGTTTTCACGTGCTCTTTCTCCCTGTACACATTTCAGGATATCTGGAATCAGTTTAGCATGTTCTCCTTGTACAAAGCTTTACTCTCGGCATCTTTTGCACAAGGCAGAATATAGCCGAGTCGCCAAGTTTGTTCTACATACAAGTGAGGTAGCTCTAAAAAGCAAGGAATAGGTCTATTTAAGGAATAGACTTATTGTAAGCAGTGAATCGTTGCTTTATAAAATGTATTTATTTTCATGGTACCATCTCATGAGGTGCTCGATTTAAAATTTAAAATAAAACAAATATATGTGAAATTAGATATTTCCAAGACTGCGAACTGATAAAAAGAGCAAATCATAAAAGTCTATTTCTACACTGACATTGTTTATCTATATTGCCATCAAATGGAATTCATGTAAAAAGCAATCACTCAATCATTTAAAATAATTCTAAAGTTCTTATGCCTTGATAACCTAGTCAAAACTATCACCGTGGTCACAACAATCCCCATGAAAATGGCAAAAACCATAAATCTTAGGTCAGAATTAGAAAGCAAAATAAAAGGAAACAGGAAAAAAACACACCAAAAAAGCAAATATTTTAAGAAACATAAAATGATGCATTTGTTGCATTCTACACAAGAACAATCTGCTCAACATTTTGAAATAAAAGAAAAAATCTTATATTCAAGCATGTCTTTCGGCTTTGCAACAGGCTATGCCTATGGAAACTACTACATTTAAACTCATCGTCCAACTTTTCCTAATCTACTGTCAGTCTTTGGGTCTGCTGTGATTGCTTGAACGGCCACAATAGCCGAATTGATCTTTGACTGCAAGTCACGCAACTCTTTCAGATGCAGCAGTCGCACAATCTTGGCGGCTTCTGTCAAGATATAGTCACCAGCCTCAAACCCTAATTCAGTTTTATCCAGTGGAATATGCTCTGTGTCCTTAACAGTTGCAGTGGAGGCACTCTGAATTGCCTCTTTTGACAGCTTGTTGCTAACAAGTAAGGCAATAGCCTTCAAAAGTTCAAGATGATCCTTGTGTGGAGGAACTTGCAGCAGCATGGACAAAGATATTACACCAGCTTTAAAATCTGCATCATCAAAGTTCATATTGTCCAGTGGATTATTTGATGGTCTCCCACTTCTTGCTGCAGAGGGGCGTGTCACGTTCTTGTAGGTTTCTGCATCATCACCATATTCAAGTCGAACAGCATAACCAAGCAGCCAATCGATGATAAGTTCACGAGTTCCATCCAGATAGGGACAGTTTAGCATTACTAAATAATCGCGCTTTGCAGAATCCCAAGATTTGCTCTCTATGTCTCGAAGGTTCGCCCGCTCCTCGATTTTCATGTGGCGGATTTTGTGATCCTCCAGCCATACAACGAGTTTCCGCATTTCAGTGTCATTACCCACGTCGAAACTCTCAGGACTGGCATAGTCAAGTGCAATCAGTTTTCTTCTGAACATCTCGACACGTGTGGTATCCACAAGAGAGTGCAGACGATAGTATGGCACCGGAAGTTAAAGGTAGTTAAAAAGCATTTGTTCGTAAGGATTGTTTCCCTTGGTTAAGTTGGCCTGTAAATATTAAATGAACAAGTGGAAGAAACAGGAAAGATGGGACTTGGAAATATTCTTCTTTTGTCCCAGGTTACGACGTATTTGATCGCATTCATCTTTTCATTTTTCGTCTTTGTTCCTGTCGGTATCTGCAGAAGTGCATTTGATGGCTACTGTCTCTTATTTGCAAGCGGAACGTGGAGTGCAAAGGCGGACCGTGGTGTCGAACTAACATCAGTGGACTGGGGTTCCCCTGGCCCATGTAATTTTACTGTGTTCACTGGTGTGGTTGTGATGCTGACATCAGCTTTCTACATGGTCTGGTATGCCCTCCTTCTCTTCAGAGAAATTGATAGGTGAGTTTATGTAGTTTTGAATTAACTAACGTCGTGAGTTAGTTCTATTGCAGGGGATGTTGGTGGAGGAAGAAAATCTGAGAATCTTTATTAAGGTGCATGTACACAAACGCAGATTCTCTAATAAACAAATTACCAGAATTTGAATTATTAGTAAGTGAGAAAAGGTTTGATGTTATAGTTGTAACTGAAGTGATGATGAAGAACTTATGCAATGAAATCGATATCTTTTAGTTGCTTGGCTACACTTGTATTAAGTTGTAAAGTTGTATGACAATTGACAGTGACACAGAGGAGTGAGTTTGTTTGTAAAAGAGGGCCTGAATCAATTAATGTCTTCAGGTTGTACCACTTAGAGAAGTATTTTAACCCAAGTATTTTATGCAAAGTAACTTTACCAGATAAGGAGTCATATATCTGGCCCATTTTGGGGTCTTGTATAGATCACCTAGCTGTACTGAGGAAGAAAACGGGAGGGTTAATGTCTTGATCAATAACTAAGCTTTTCGAAATCCATGGTAGGGAGCGAGGGATTATGACTGGTGATTTTAATTATCCTGAGATTGACTGTGACCTCGAGGTTTGCAAGAAGGGTACTGAGCATCCAGCCAGTGTATTTCTTGAGACGGTACAACAGCAGTTTTTGACTCAGCTTGTGAATGAACCAACTCATTATATAGAGAGCTTGGCGAAAAGCAAATGTTCTTAATTTGATTTTAACCAATGGTGAATTTGTGTCATCATTCAACCGTCTCCCGCCCTTAGGTAAGAGCCATCACTTGTTGATAGAATTTTCTCTTCTTACCAGTGGGAATGCCACTGCAGGACCTGATCCTGTAAAATACCAGTTTGCTAAGGGCGATTATGAGGGTATGAAGAGGTTTGCACTAAAGCATGAATGGAAGAGAGAATTGCATGAGGGTTTGAATGTGAATGAGTGTTGGGATAAAATAAAGTGGATGCTGAAACCAATTGGTGTGCGTCAGGAATGCCTACTTTCTCCAACACTCTTCAACATCTTTCTAGAGACTAGAGTGCATCATGTTAGATGCCCTTGCAGATCACAAAGGCACTGAGTCGGCATAAAGGAGAAAAGCAATCTCCAAACTTCTTTTTGCTGATGACATTGATGGATTGGCTGGAGAGGAACAAGAACTTGAACAGCTGGTACAGAGGCTTGACACTACCTCCAGAGCCTATGGAATGGAAATAAATGCAGAGAAGACCAAAATGATGACCAACAACACCAGCAATGGCATCAACACGGACCTCAAAGTCCAAGGCCAACCCTCAACACAGTGCATAGCTTCAAATATTTAGGAGCCATTGTATCAGATAATGGGTCCCGCCAGGAAGTCCTCTCCAGGATCGCATAAACAACTGCTGCCCTGGCGAGGTTGAAGCCAATTTGGAAAGAGAGGACCAAAGTACATTCCAAGATAAGACTGCTGCACTCCCAAGGTTGTCATCTCCATCTTCCTATATGCTTGCAAAACATGGACCCTCACAGCAGATCTACAACAAAGAATACAAAGCATGGAGATGAGGTGCTACAGAAGACCCTGGGCATTTCCTATACCCAGCACATCACCAACGACGAAGTCTGACAGACCATCACATAAGCCTTTGGACAACACGATGACCTTCTCACAGTGGTGAAAAAACTAAAACTCCGATGGTATGGCCACGTCACCAGATCATCAGGTCTTGCAAAGACCATCCTGCAAGGCACAGTGAAAGGAGGTAGAAGAAGAGGGAGACCGAAAAATAGGTGGGAGGACAACATTCGAGAATAGACAGACTGGTTTGACACTGAGCGAAACCATCAGGGTTGCTGAGGACAGAGAAAGATGGAGTACGCTAGTTAAACGGACATAGATCTGTGGTGCTCCATTGACCTCCGAGTTACGGGATAGGACAGGATAGGATAGGATAGGATAGGATGCTGAAAGAGGCTAAAGAAAGGTTCATACCAGTGAGAAGGTTTAAACTACATGGAGGAGGGGGCAGAAAGACAAATATTCCACCAGATATGCATGACAAGATTAGACCAAAAAGACGAGCATTTAAGATGTATAAGAAATACCCTTCTAAAGCTCATTATGATGTCTATGCTAAGTCACTAAATCATGTAAAATGGTTGTCTCGTAAGTTGGTTAGGGTAAAGGCAATGCATCTGGCAAAAGAAGTTAAAAATAATCCAAAATGTTTTTATCAGTATGTTTAGGACAAAATCAAGCTAGAGAGTCTGTCTCTAATCTATTAAAGTGTGACGGCACACTGATGAAGACAGACCTCGAGAAAGCAGAGACCCTAAATGAGTTTTTTGCTTGTGTGTTTACACTGGAAGACGAAAAAAATGTGCCGAACACTTTGACTGTGATTTGAATTTTAAAATGGATACCATTAATGTTGTTGAAGAGCAGATGAGTAAGGCCCTGTTGCAGTTGAAAATTAACAAGTCACTGGAACCAGATGAAATTAATCCTCGGGTGCTGAAAGAACTAGCGAATGAATGGGTTTTGCCTAACAAGTCACTGGAACCAGATGAAATTAATCCTCGGGTGCTGATAGAACTAGCGAATGAATGGGCTTTGCCTCTCAAGTTACTTTTTGATAGAACCATGAGGGATGGCATGATACCTGATGAGTGGAAGAAGGCAGAGGTTAAACCAATCTATAAGAAAGGTGACAAAAGGTACACCAATTTGGAGTCTAAAAAATTCTAAATTGGTAGGCATTAAGGCCAAGGGTTTGGGTCTTGGGACCCTCATCAAGATTGATTATGAAGGCCAAATGGTTTTTAGCCTTCATGCCGAACTATGCTATGCTATGGTATAGACGCAGTATCACTATCACGAGTATGATCCTCTCTTCCCACTCTTTGTCCTAGTCCTTGTCACTAGTATAAATGTAGTAGTAGAGTAGATTAACGTCCTCAGACACAGGAGCATAAATAGGGGACTTGAATAAGGTTTCAGGGTGAATAAGAGGTCGGTTGAGTCGCCAGTGGGGTGTAGAAGGTAGCCATTCGTTGCGGTGATGAATGATTTTACTTGGGACGAGGAAGAAACACAGTTGAAGAGGCAGGCGCACAGGGAAGAAAGGTCATCAAATCGCCAGACGCAGGAATGAAGAGATATGGCTGCAATGCAGTGACCAATAAGGAGAGGAGGCAGAATGCGGGAAGACAATTGATGGCAATGCTGAACAACTGCTGTCTGGATGACGCCACCCTCCACAGGAGTCCCCATATTGCCCATTTGTAGTAAAAGTAGAAGGAACAGGTCAGCCAGGGGGTGGTGAGACGGCAGAAGAGTGCCGGGACATCCTGGCCTTCGTTGAACCGCCACCCAGTTGATGGAGTCCTACAGGTAAGGAAAATGAAGGTTGAAGTTTGTAGTGGAGTATCGTTTCGGGATCTCCCCCAGGACACTGTTGCAGCTTTGACTTCCGGGGGCCAAGAAAACGACACAGGAATTGCAGTATGTGGAACAACCTTTCCATCTCTGCGGCCACAGCACCTAAGGGTCTAAACGCCTCCTAATTCAGGGCTGCCACCCCTGCCTGACGCAATTCCAACGAGGGTATGTCCTGGACTGCCACTACCAGGACCAGCGTTAAACCCACTCGAGGACACCAATGTGTGTGCTGGTCTAGTAGAAATGCTTGTTGCTGGAGATATATATGTTATCTTTTACAATTGGTGATTTTAAAAACAAACCACAAACTATTAACTAGTTCAAGTAGTTGCACTTGATGATAGTTATGTAGTGGAGGTAAAATAAATAATCACTCGAAAGCCTAAATCAGAGCAGTTATAAATGGCCATGTACTAATAATTGTTTGAAATGTTCTCATGCTTAATTTGTAGTGCCATGTCTCTGTTTGTATTGGTACCTTGTCATCTTCATGTAATTTATGTGTAAGTAGTGTGCTTGAATTGTTAATGCGAAAGAATGTGTATGTGTGCGTCTTGAGCCGCCTTGTGCTGAGATTATGTGCGCTTTATAAGTTCACTGATTATTATTATTATTATTATTATTATTATTATTATTATTATTATTATTATTATTATTATTATTTTAAATATTATTATTCTCATATTATTATTATTATGATGATGATTATTATTAAAATTTGTAAGTCTGCCAAGAGGTTGTCAAGGTTGGCATCACAAATTCATTTAAGAACAGACTCCTGCACTGATTTGTATGGAGATTCCTTCTCACCCTTCACTGTGGTAGGCAAATTATTAGACTTATGATTTCTGAAGGTCTAAGCCGGTGATAAGAAATTTGATAAAGCATATCAACTTGAGGGCAAAAGGCTGACAGCCTACAAAGTATGATGTCAGCTATTCTGTTCTATTCTATTCTATTCTATTCTATACTAATTAGACTAGACAAGACTTTGCTATATGCTATTATGCTATACACTACTTACTATTGTAGTTTAAATGTTTACCTTTTTTAAAAATTATATACAAAATCATTTGATATTTTACAGCTCCTGGCTTGATGCATTCTTGGCTGCTGTGCTAAGTCTTCTGTTGACAATTTTCGCATTTGCTACAGCTCTTACAGTCAGTCTTGGCTTCAGGGACTGGTGCAGCATTGTCACAGATCCCAAGGGAACCTTTACAAGGTATCAGACTTGTGGTACACACAAACAGCAAAGTTTTTATTATGGCATGGTCATCACAGTATTATCTATTATTTATAGCATTACCATTGACAGTGAGCTGATCAAGTTAGGGCCTCACTATCATTTAGAATCACATATCAGTCAGTGTGTCCAAAAGTTGAATTGTTTTGCCTTTCTCAGTTTCTGTGTATATGTTATAGTCAAAGTAAGAAACCAAGCATTGCCAGAAATGACTAAAACTTTTAGGCATTTCTGGGAAATGACTGAAATTCCCTTCTAGTTATTTCCCACTCTGCTTGATTCGTCAGTAAAAGTGCTGAATGAGTACAAGTGCATGGTCACAGTTCTCACAGTTTTTGAGCAGTGTCTGACATGAAAAGATTACAATAAGTAATTACAATTCAAATTTATTTTACAAAATAATGCAACTGTTCACCTAATCACCTGTTCAAAACATTGCAACATTGGTAATTAATGTTTACAATGCTTTAAATACTGTTTACAGCCACATTATGAACCCAATCAGAGGTGTTTCAGTCAAATAGGAGTTGCCCAGAAGGAATTATGCTTGTAAAAAATGAATTCAAATTCCAAGAACGAGCTATTGTATATAAAAACAGAAGTTTTTAAATCCCTAAAGAGAAATACTTTCAGATAATCAATGATCTTAAGTCAGCAGCAACAGCAGGGGAAAAAAACGCCTCGTCAAGCTGTTGATAGGTCTGTATTGTATTTTACTCTCTCTCTCTCTCTCTCTCTCTCTCTCTCTCTCTCTCTCTCTCTCTCTCTCTCTCTCTCTCTCTCACTCTCTCTCTCTCTCTCTCTCTCTCTCCCCCCCCCCCAGCTTTTATATTAATTAATTTTGAAGATTTTAAAAGTTTGTTTTTACTACTTTCGTAAGTTTTATATTGTATGAGTGGACATATGTAATATATTGCCTTTATTTTGTTATTAAAGAGTTCAAATGAGCAATATAGTAGTTTCTTTTCTTCGTCTTCTTTATTGGTTTCTTCTTTATATAATATGCAATATAAATATAGTTTTTTCTTCCAATCTTCTTCATTGGCTTCTACTTCTTTGGCTTATTTTTCCATTTCTTTGTCTCCCCACCCCCTTTCCTCCCCCCCCCCCTTCCTTCATCTTTCAAAACACTATGCATACTTAGCTTCAGGAAAGTGCGGAGTGCAAATTTAAAATGTTATTTGTTATAATCTTTTCTTGTCTGAACTGTTCAGAAACTGTGAGAAAGTCTGCTTCCATGCATTTCTACTCATTGACCACTTTTACTGACGAGTCAGGCAAAGTGCAAAATAACTAGAAGGGAATTCCAGTAATTTACAGGAAATTCCTGAATTTTCCACTCATTTTTGTAAATGACTGATCAAACTAGGGATTATCAGAAATGCTTAAATGTTTTAATCATTTCCGGAAATGCCTGGTTTCTAACTTTGACTGTAACAAAATACAGGATGATTTATTCTCCCAAGTTTTACACAAGGAAATTTGACATGTGATGGTGGCAACATAACATGAAACATGACATGGACAACGTCATAGTTAATGAATATAACATCAGATATAACATCAACATTCATTCACATAAACATTCTTAGCCACCCCAGCAATCAAACATTTAAGAAATAAAATTATTGCGACTATAAAATATATAAAGTGATATAAATAGCATGCGACCAAGTTAAGGCATGACTATAATAGATTTTAACAGTTAAATATATAAGCTAAGACTCGAGGAAAAATTAGATGCAGAGACGTTACAGATTTCATTCAAGTAGGCCTAAAATTACTAGTGTTAAAAAGTAAAAACAAATGCAGGTTCAATAAAACAGTAAAGAAACATACATAACGCAGCTGTGCTTCATAACTCATTATGGGTACATTTAATGGAACATGTTCCTCAAGTGCTTTGACATAAAAAAAAAGCTTTAGTTTTGATAGTGTGGCATATGGACTCGGCGCATTCTCCGTGTTCAACATAGAACTAAAAGAAGGGTTCTTGCAAGATATCCAGGCCGTCTATAAACACTCCAACTGTCCTGGCAATAAGGAGAAGAACAAGAAAAACATTTAATCCCACCCAACATTTGTAGGCAAAAATATTACTCTAAGTGCATACTAACACTTTCTCATTATTTGACATTTATTAGCAAGTAAATACATACTACCGCACCGTCAGCCATCCCAGCAAAGTCCTCCTGAAAATAATACTCAACAGATTGAAACCCCAAGCAGAACAAATCATAGCTGAAGAACAAGCAGGATTCAGGGCAGAATTTGCGAGAAATACCTACAGCACCAACATCATTTATGTTATGTGCTTGTAGAGTTCAAGAAAGTGTTTGACAGACAGCACCAACATCATCTATATTATGTGTTCCTAGACTTCAAGTGTGTTTGACCGAGTCTGGCATGAAATTCTGTGGGCAACCATGAGAGTGTACAACTTCAGCCCCAACATTATTGAAGTCATCAAAAGCCTGTATGGCAAGGCTACCATTGCAGTCCTCCACTACAGCGCCATGAGGAGTTGGTTCAGAACAACCACGGGCCTGCGTCGGGGATGCCTGCTCTCTCCAACACTCTTCAACATCGTTCTGGCGTACATCATGTCAGATGCCCTTGAAGATCATGAAGACACAGTCAGTATAGGGGTTAGAGCAATCTCCAACTTCCATTTTGCGGATGACATTGATGGATTGGCTGGAGAGGAACAAGAACTTGAACAGCTGGTACAGATGGAAATAAGTGCAGAGAAGACCAAACAATACCAATGACATCAACACCGACATCAAAGTCTAAGGCCAATCCCTCAACACAGTGCACAGCTTCAAATATTTAGGAGCAATTGTATCAGACGGTGGGTCCCTACAGGAAATCCTGTCCAGGATAGCACAAACAACTGCTTCCCTGACAAGGTTGAAGCCCATTTGAAAAGACAGGACCTACATTCCAAGGTAAGGTTGCTGTGCTCCCTTTTCATCTCCACAGCAGCGATAGCCAGACTCAACAGGATATTGAAGAGAAACATCAGCTTTACTACCTCTTTCCACGAGAAAGATATCGCACCCTTTTTTGGCAGAGATCCATGACCTCCACACACAAATTGTTTCTGAGGGTAAAAAGAGTTTTTATGTGGATACCTAGTCACACGGGCATCCATGGCAATATTGCAGTGGACAAAACGGCTAAAGAAGCTCTGCATCTAGATTTCCCTTAAGAGATTTTCCAGTCTCTGACCTGCGTTGTATGACTGGATCTTATTGTAAACAGCTGTGGCAGACTGAATGGTCTAATCAAATCAATAACAAATTATTTCAAATTCTTCCTGATTTGTCTGCTTCTTTGCCTAACTTTGCATCAACCCACAAAGAAGAAACTGTTTTGGCTCGCCTTCATATTGGACATACTTATGTCACCCATAGTTTCCTTTTAAAAGGAGAAGAACCACCATGGTGCTTTGCATGTGACAAATCCTTTTCTGTTCACCATTTTATGTCTGAAAGTGCTGATCTGGTTCATGAAAGAGAAAGATGTTTTGGTTCAATACCTTTTAATGAGATTTTAAAAGTATGCAATAGTAAACACCTGTTTCCGTTTTTACATGATGTTGGTTTGTTTAATCGCATTTAAGTCATATCATTTTGTCTTGTATTTTTGGTTGGATTTCATTAGTTAGACTGATTTTATTCACATCTTTTATCATATTTAAATGTTAACATTTTAGTCTGATTTTACTTAATTTTGTATGGTCCTGATTCAGCTCTTGGCAGTCCGCTGGACCCTATAAGCACTGAATATCTATCTATCTATCTATCCTACCAAGTTCAAGCTGTTCAAGTCACTTGTGGGCTGTATCCTACTTTATGGGTAGGAGACCTGACCATGCGAAGCATGGACCCTCACAGCAGATCTCCAACGAAGAATACAAAGCATGGAGATGAGGTGTTACAGAAGACTTCTGGGCATTTCCTATACCCAACACATCACCAACGAAGAAGTCCGACAGACCATCACACAAGCCATTGGACAACACGATGACCTGCTCACAGTGGTGAAGAAACGGAAACTCCGATGGTATGGCCACGTCACCAGATCATCAGGCCTTGCAAAGACTATTCTGCAAGGCACAGTGCAAGGAGGTAGAAGAAGAGGGAGACCGAAAAAGAGGTGGGAGGACAGCATTTGAGAATGGACTGGTTTGACACTGAGCGAAGCCATGAGGGCTGCTGAGGACAGAGAAAGATGGAGTATGCTGGTTAAACGATCATCTGTGGTGCCCCTACGACCTCCGGGTTACGGGACAGGATAGGATAGGATAAGACCTGAAAAGAGGATTCAGTCATTTTAAACCAAGGACACAATGGACAGGGTGGAGAACTCTCCGCGAATCCGCGGATTTCCGCGGAAGGCATTTGCATTTCCGAGAAAAAAATATTGAGTTCCGAGTGTGAGAAGCTGAGGGGCTACCCTTTATTGGGCATAGCGGCCAAAAGCGGCCGAAGTTCTAAACAGGCAAAACGTCCAAAAGCGTCCGTATCAACCATGTGGTTATATTCTCGCGTTGTTTGAAAGATTGCGAGACTTCCGGCAATTGACTTCCGGTTTATTATGTTGTGAAATGCGTTCGTTTTTTCGATTTTTTTTCCAAATTTTCTTGTGTGTGTGTCTAAAATGGATGGTTTGGATTCTTCGACTGATGAAGGGGAGTTTACAGGCTTCCATTTATTAGACATTAAAGTGAGAGAAATGGACTTGGAGTCGGAGGAAGAGATCGGTACTGACATTAGACAATTAGTGTCAGTAGTGTGCATGCATATGATCTTTCAGACTGGCATGAAAGTGAAGAAGAAGAGGGGGCTTGTTTGGACTTTTTAAAGCTTTTTTTTTTTTTTATACACATTGAGTAATAAAAAACAAGACATGACAAGAGAAGTATAAAAAGGTAGATAATCAAAAGAGAATTTATTTCTGTTCATTTTGCATTTTATTTCATTTAAATCTATACACTAGTCACTAATAATACCTAAGATGTGGTGTTTTTACTAGTACCCCTAAATATCTCTAAAATTATAAAAATTCTTGCCTGTTTACAGCTAAAAAATAGACAAACGTGTGCCCAGTAAAATTGGAAATGTGGAGTTTGTGTGTAACAGTGGTGGACCTCAAACTTTGTTAGGCCTACAGTACAAATCAAGATTCTTAACTTTTTAGAAAGACATGTGCATAAAACATTCTTTTTTGTTTGGTTGTTGTTTCTATTGATGTTTACTTTGTGCTTTTTGAATTCAGGAGAGGCCCTAAATTACTTTCAAAATTGCCTAAATTCAATTTCTTCCAGGGGGCGAATACCGGGGCTTGGCCCCTGGGCCCCGGCCGGATTTCAGAGATTTCTTGATTCAGTTGTTCTCCACCCTGAATGGAGAAGGATATTTGCTTCTTCCATCAGGTCTACCAGGTCATCAGACTGCAGAAGCAGAGGGGAATGTTGCTGATGATGATGGTGATTACGATTAATTTTGATGGTGGTAATGATGTTGATGACATTAACGAAAATAATTTATGAAACATTTAATTGTGACTATCATGGTTGTGTCACTGCCTGAAATCTTTTCTTTTTTTCCCCCATTGTTCAGCTGTGAAGATGCAGACTATATCTCATTTGGCGATGCTGTTGGAATAAAAACTACACATTTTTATACAGAATATCAGATGGTGCAGGTACGCTTTTGTTTCTTTTCGGTGAGAAAATGCCAGATATTGTTTGTGGAGAAGATAGTACTTCAAAGAAGATTTGCCTCTAGAGTTCTGTTCCCCCAGCACCATCTATCACTATTTATATCAACTTTATTTTCTTTTTTTTCAGTGGATAATCATCTTTTGAGGTTTATTGTAAATGTACGTTGGCTGCAAATCTATTTCGAATTTGAGGAGTGGATTCATTTGTGAATATATCACTAGCATAAGAAAATGTAAATTAGTTAATGAGGTTGTCTTAACTCACTCCCTACTAACCACTGCTGTCACAGTGATTACCTGCCCATCTCTTCTCCACAAAGCTCTGCAGTTTTTTAACTGTGACATTTTTTGTTGTTGTTGCTTCAGTGATGTACGTTTTTGTACAAAACTAAAGTTCTAGCTTTCAAATTTGTTCTATTGCCTGCTGTTTGATTGTTTTCTTCAGCTGTAGAATGACGCACAGGGTTCGCACGGTCTTTAAAGGTCTTTGAATGTTTCAGAAAAATTGCATTGCTGTTTCAAGTCTTTATATGTCTTTAAAAACTGCCTTGGGTCTTTGAAAGTTTTTGAAAACTGTCAAGGCAAAGTATTTATTTGCAACAATTCCTTATTTGTGTTTGTTCAATCCAATCGTTAGAGCTGGAAAAAAAGTTTTATATATTAAAGATTTCTTTAAATGGAAGAAAAATAATAACAAAGGTAGGCAATTCTTTCTCATCTTCCTATAATATTAATATGGGCATACCACAAGAATCATTAATATTTAAAATTTCTGAGGGCCAAATAACACTGACTTCAGTCTGACATCAACTCAGTGCGCAAGTCTGCAGACAAAAAAAGCGCTGGATGTAGAGAAACATGGCTGCTTGGGGACTATTGGCAGAGCTAATGCCATCCGAAAGGGTGTCCAAGAAAAAGAAACATCACTGAAGGAGTTTGATGTGCTGTTACTGCTGGGTCAATCTAACTTTTAAACTAGCTTTTTAAAAAAAAGTGTTTTCTTACTTTCTGTTGCTAACTCATTCTCCTGATCAACATGAATGCTATCCAAAGGGTTGAACACTTACAGCAACACAAAGAGAAGGGGAAATATCACATGTTCAACCAATATTGTTCGCGACAGATCATTTGTTTATTGGCATTTGTATTACAAGTCTAAAACATGCTCACCACCAGGCAGTCGTGCAGGTACTATTTTGAATTTGATTAAATTGGCTAACTCCAGAAGAAATTTTGCCATGGCCATGCGTTTACTCAACATTTGTAGTTTCGTATTTTGCTCTTGATTTCTGTTAAAAGGTCTTTGAAAAGTCTTTGAAAAGTCTTTGAATTTTAAGGCTAAATGTCTGTACGAACCCTGGACGCAGCAGAGTTTAATTTCGTAAGTACTGGCTTTGTGTGATTGTTGCCAACCAAAATGGTGTCATCTACTTTGACAAAAAATATGGTAATTTATACCCCACATCTAAATAGGTATTTTCCACTTGAAACATTCAAACTTTGCACTTCAGTGTACCAATATGTCAACAATAACTCCTAAAATGTTAATGTTCTGTTGTGGAGTACTTTTTTAAAAATTAATTTTTTACTAAATAGTACAAATAGTATACAGAGAAAAACATAGAACAAAGTCGCACAGTAGGGGTTGAGTTGAAATAAAGAGCCTCCAACTATTACTAAACTTAGAGATAATTTTAAATACGAAATAGATAATTTGCATTATCTTTATAAATTATATTTATGAATATTTTATTTAATAATTTACTTAAATATTTATTTTGCAGTTTGGATCTTGGTGCACTTGGATTTGTATGCTGATGCTGTTGATCTTCAGTACAATAAAACTGTTCCGTTACCACAGTCAGGAAGCATTTCTCACCTCCATGGTACGTGAACGTCAGCGCTTGATACAAAAAGTGCAAGGAGGTTCATACAGTGCTGCTGTTCCCACATAGTGAATGATTAGACTATATACAGTGGAGTCCGGGTATAACGAATCTCAAGGGGGGGAATTTCAGGTTCGTTACAAGCGGGATTCGCTGTAGAGATTTGTACTGTAAACGGAAGTACACACCGGTGATGAGTACACATCACAACATACAGTACGTAGATCGATCTAGGCCTACGAAGTTTATCAACAATGACTTCATTCAAGGCTTTTATAGCAGCCAATGACAGTTATGACTTCAATGCCTGGTTGACTTATGTACGAACTGGCATGCTTCTGCTGCTGCTGGCTGCTGGCGATGAGCCAATTGAGGCAAAGTAGGCCAAGGGAAGACACAAAGGGTTCGTTACAAGCGGAGATTCGTTATTTGCCTAGCTGGATTTGTTCGTTATAGGAAGGGAAATGGATGGTAGTACGCTAATCGCGGGTGTTCGTTATTCCAAGGTTCGTTATAGGTGGACTCCACTGTATAGAACCTTTAGGGGTGATTTTAATAAATCAGGTCATACTTTTTAAAATTAAAAAAAAAAAGTGTAAAAAAAATAATATATATATATATATTTATATATAAATTATAAAGGACTGCCTACCGTTACGATTTTCCGTATTTTGTTACAGAAATTATTAACAAATGACCTTTGCTACGGAAAGTACGGAGACTAAACGAAAGTTACGGAAAAAAATCGTAACTTAAAAAAAAAACAAAAAAAACAAGCACTATCATTTGCTTGCGCTTACTTATACGAAGCAGAGTAACAGACGGCCGGAAGTTGTCGAGTTTTGTCTTTAAACTGAAGCTGCTTCAGAGCATGTGAGAATATTACCTTCATACAGAGGTCGCACTTTTCAAACATCGCGAAGCGAGTTTCGGATACTGTGCTTGATTCTGTTCTAATAGAGGACGAAACTGACAGCGGGTCTGACAGAGAGAAAACGCTACCAAAAGAAATAAAGACACTAAAGAGACAACAATCGTTTCGTGACGAATATTCTAAAAAGTTTCCGTGCCTTTCAGTGGGAAAAAAAGCTGCAACTTTCGCATACTGCAAACGGTGTGACAGCCAGTTTTCAATAGCGGATGGTGGATTTGACGACTGTCTAAGGCATTGTATTAAAAAAACAAAAAACATTTGGATAACGAGAAGAAAGCTTCAGAACAGAGCAAGTGCCAAAAGATATCAGTTTTTTTTTTCAGTCTACATCAGCAAATGCAAAGGAAGACAGTATTAGTACTGCAGTGATACGTGCAGAAGACATGCTCGTTAATACGGTGACAGATTTAAATATCCCCATTAGTTCTCTAGTTACTTTTAATAAAGTGCTGCCAAAAATGTATCCCGACTCTAAAATTGCCCAAAACATTCAGTGTGGTAGAAGCAAAGGGAGTGCCATTCTCAAAGAAATTTCTCAAAAAAATAAGTATTATTCTCAAAGATTGCATTTTTTGTGACTGTATTATTTGTTCTCAAATGCCCTCTGGCTGATAGTGAAAGACAGATACAATTAGATCTATAATTAGTGCCTCTTAAAAACAATTTTGCAACTGTCACGAACTAAAAAAAAAAAAGTATTGTAGAGGAATTGAATAAAATAACTTTGCAATGAATAAATTAGAAAAATAAACTTGAAAAATGTAAGTAGTGTGGAGCAATTAAATAAAGTTACCATACATGGGAACAACGCTATTAGTTCTTGAACATCCTTTTTTTATTGATAACCGCGAATGTCCCTGAAAATTTTCTTGTGTCCCTGATTTTTGGAGCTTGTGTTACTGATTCTTACTTGACAGGTAGGCAGCTCTGTATGTATGTATGTATATATATAATTTATATATATATAAAATTCTTATTTAATTTAATATTTTCAAAAATGTTACCTGATTTATCAAAATCACCCCTAAAAGTTCTATGAAATATCTCTTTTCAGATATTTATAAATATGGTATTATATCTTGTGACACTAAATTCAGATTACAATACCAATGAAAAGGGTTGTCATAGCTAACTAGTAACTTACTAATGGTAAACCGCTAATATTCTAAATTTTTCAACTGGTGTATATTTGTGTTGCTGACTATTTCCAAAGATGTGTACTACTGTGGTGATAAAATGCAAGAGATTACTAAATACAGATTCTAGAATTAAGACACCTAATAAAAAAAGTAATATTATATTTTCTACTGTATATCTTTCAAGTATAACTATTATCAAACATAAGTCAGAATAAACTTTGAAGAATCACAAGTTATCCTAAAGTGAAAATGCATACTTTGATACTTCAATCTTTCTTCTTCTTGGTAGTGTGAGAAATCTGCTTCCAGATAACAACTAAGTTATTTCTTTTTATTAAATCTAATTATATACCTTATTTTAAATATTCACTTGCTAATTGTTCTTTATGCACTTCTACAATGTTGCACAATTCTATAGGTAAAGTATGCAGTATTAAATACTACTTTAGTAGTAATCAGCTTTATTTAAAAAAAAAAAAAAAAAAAAAACTACAACAAGAAAACATTTTTTTTAAACAGTTTTTGCATTTTTTGTTTTGAATTTGGTATTTTTGCATTCCTCTGTCAACTGTTTTGTTCTTTTATTGTTTTATATCTCTTTGAACTTTACTTGATGACACATTTATAGTTTTTGTTTTGTTATGTATTTTTAAGAGTTGGGAAAAGTTGAAAGATGTCTTAACAATGTTGATGTTACTTATTTCAAATTATAGACCAGAAAACATATTAGATAACGTAGCATTACATTGATAAATAGCAATCTAAAAATGAGTAGATCCGTAGCTTTTATTTTATATTAAGTCAAGTGCCTTTGTGTGTGTATATATATTTAAAAAATGTGGACACTGGATTTTTTTTTTTAAGGCAAAGAGGGCAATAGTGTGTTTGTGTATGTATATATATATATTTCAACAATGTGCAATAAAAAAAATTATGTTTATGATTAAAGTAACATTAAAAGATGTGTTTTCGAATGCCTGTGAATTTTGAAAAAAAAGACCTCTTTGCCATCTTGTATTCCAAAACAAATTAATAGCTCAGTTTCACAGTGAAGACTTGCATCTTGTAAGCTTTTTGTCTGTGTGTTTAAGAAAAAAAAAATTTAGAAAGATGAAAGGTGCAATAAGAGAAGAAATATTTTGTATGGATTGTAATATGATGGGTTCTAATGGGGATGAATTTCACTTTATTTTTAGAGCGTCCAAAACACAAATTCGACAATTTTGTATTTCTAGGAAATATTTCTTGTGGAAATTAATATTTAATTTATGTCTTTTTTTTTTTTTTTTTTTTTTTTTTGGGGGGGGGTGGGGGGGATGGGGAGGGGGGAAGAAAACAAGCATTACTGAAATAAAGTTAATTTATAAAATTATGAAAAGATGTGCATTAATAATATTAACAGTATTGGTCAAACGTTCATTGTCGAAGTTAGAATATTAGTAATGTTATTGTTATTTTAAAAAAAGACTGAATTACGATTGTTATGCTTATGCTTTTGTTTCCTACACACCCCAAAGGGGCAAATAATGGGATTAAAGAAAAAGAGTGGGAAATTGCAAGATGTATCTATTGTAACAAGTTTGATTTACATTCTTGCTTTATCTGGAACTCTTATAAGAATCAATATTTCTGATTAAGCTTACTTTTTTAAAAAAAAATTTTTAACAAGAGCTTTCTTTATTACTACAACTATTAGTATTACTACTTCTTCTTGCATGTTAATTGTATTGTACATTTAGGCTCATAAGCATAATTTATATGCATTTATCTGACACAGTTTGGATCATGCAGGTGTATGTGTGCATGCAAGTTCATGTTTGTAGTGGGGGTAGGGGGTGGGGGAGGACGCTGGCAGACTTATGAACACAATCAATAAATCATGATTTTTATAATGTCGTAATCCCAAAGCAAGAATAACATTAGGTGCTATCTTGTTTTATGTAGTGTGATGGGGTTAAAAAAAGAAAAAGCTGAGGAAGTGAACACTTGTATAAAATTAAAAGCGTTTGTTATATTTAAATTACTTGAGATTCTTTGTTTGCCTTTAATAATTTAGATAATATAAGAGTGTTTGCACTGTGATATTCTGCTTGTCATTTGAGTCCTTGGATGCTCTTAACATTGTGAGGGGTCAATGGAACTTGTTTTAGTAGTTGTTGCAGAAACAGTCATCTGTAGAGGTTGTTTAATGCCAAACTTCCATATACTCATTATTGTGGTAAATTAATCTTTCAAGAAAAGTTTGATAATTTCTATCATACATGTAGCAACACTATGATTGAGTTTTCAATAATTTCTTTGTAGATGCTTTGTAACTTTGTAATAATAGAACGTTTTGTCCAAAATGAAATAAAAGTACTCATTCATTCAAAATTCAAGATATTTCAAGTTTGTTGGTGCGTATGTACAATTTGTGAGTTTGTTGATGTGTATGTGCAATTTTGCATGAGCACGATGTACCTTCCATTTACATAGATAAACTAGCAGTTTATTATTGTATGTACATGAAGCAATGAATATTTTTATTTCGTTCAACAATTATGAACACTTGACATTAGTAACACATGTACAAATAAACTAACCATGACACCTTCATGTTTTAAAGCGCAACCTTTTTTTTTTGTACTTTAGTTATTGCCGACAAACCCGGCTCCACAGCCTCTTAGACCTTTGATATGTATGTTTCAAAACCTACAAATAAAATCACAGAATGGCATAGATTTCTGAAAAAAAAAAAGTGCAACCAATGGAAAATATTTTTTGAGTAGTTGGGAAGGACAAAACCACCCAGTTAAACAATAGAAATACTAAATGTGCAATGCTTTTATAACCTAAGCAAAGACTGCATAAATAAATGACAAACATGATGAAGCAGTCCGTTAGTTTTATAAGACTAGTTTCAAGGTAACTTGGTCAGTCTCCTCTTTTGACTTGAACATTTTCTTGTGTACACATAAAACAGACAATAATAATACTCATTAGATCCTCGTTAAAATGCATAACATTTCCATTCATGACCAAAGCTGCAAAGCCTCTAGCAAGTAATACAAAACTTTAAAAATCAATAACTGACACACATAAAAAAGAGAAAACTGAGTTCATGATGTGTTATAAATACAATATAATCCAGTTTTCGTTCACATTTGATTTGAATATTGTTATTATGACTCCCATCAAGTTTTTTAATCACATTATAAGAACAAACAATTAAGGCACATGTCCATCACTTGGCACTATTGCATAGCATGAAGCTTTGCAAAAACAAACAATATTAATGTATATATAAAGATATATACAAAAGTTCATACAAATTGAAGCTTGAACTAGGAGGGAGGGAGTTAGTTATTCATTGCTTACAGGGTCCAGTGGACTGCAAAGAGATGAATCATTACCTCAAAATCAGGACCACAACTTGGTTGAAAGAGGAAAGAGATCTGCTGAAACAACCCTAGTGGTAACACTGAAGGTACTCCCCCAGCTGGTCACTTTACAATAAAGGCATCCAAATCAGAGGACACTGAGGCTATACTCTAAATTTATCGAACTCCTGTTCAGAAAAACAAAATAGAATATAAACATCGTTATAAAATATCAACAAAACACAAATATATAGAGATGCCAACCTGCAGAAAAATCTGTCAGTGAGAAATTTATAAAATGTCAGTAGATTTAAAATTTTGTCAGTAGACAAGAGGGAGCAAAGGTCCAGGATTGAGATTTCTTATTAAAAATCATATAGGAAAAATCAAAGATGACTGAGCTCCGCAAAAGAATTCTATAATAATCTGTGGTAAAACTTGACCCCGACCGAAGTCAGAAGGATAAGCGATGTCAGTTCACAAAATTTTTAACATCAACCTGCTACGAATCAGAATCATGTACAGCGCAATGTTAGAGTTAATTAAAATAAATCGCTTTGAGGTTGTGTATCGGCATAAAATTTTTAAAAAAAGGTAAATTTCATTGATTTCTTTGCATTGTTTTGTCTGCTGCTGCTGCTTCAGCACAGCTAACAAGGTTGTGAACTACAATATGCAATAAGTTAAACTAATCAAATAGATTTATTACCTTATAAGGTCGTTATATAATATGCTGCATTATTTTATACTGTGACAGTGCCTAAGTGTAATCAGTCTGAAACGTGTAACAGTCCTTTTGCCCTAATCATCAGCTGGAAATATATATTCTTGTAAAAATTATTCTCGCCGTAAGAAAAATGACTTGATGTAAAAAATAACTATTTGCCACCAGAAAATAATACGACGAAACCGTGAGGGTTGGCATCTCTGCATATAACATGCCTATATTGCTACATAATAATATAGTGACCATTTGGTAGAAAGCGTCCAATATTCCCAAGCTGACTCAATAGACCTCATACACAAATGAGGAGTTTTGGAAGAGTTTTCAACAGGTAGGTGACTGGTCTAGCGAAGAAGATAGTATAGTAGATTGATACATGTAGAACAGAGTAGGAATGAGAAAGAACAAAGGAGAAAGACAGCCACAATGAGAATTTCAAGCACTCAATTTTCAGAACGTGGGGATACTATTTATACAGAAATACCAGGTATTCTCACGTGGGCACAACTAAGGGAACTTATTCACAATATTCTACATAAAAATTAGTGCCCAGTATGGATAAGTTTTTTAAATACTTACAAAAGGGTTGCATTAAATCACAAATATTGACTTTGATCTTGACATTAACACTCCTGTATTATCAAACTACAGCAGAAGTTCTAATATATCAAAAACAACCTTAACCTTGGGATCCTTGACCTTCACATGACCTCTGAGGCTCATGTAGAATGAAATAAAACATTGTTGATGCAATATGTGGATCAAATATAGAACCACTCCGCTGTAATTTTGACTTCTTTTTTTTAAATTAAGGCCTGAACTGACCGTGGGATTGGAGAGAGGTTGACCAAACATGCATGGTTGGTGTGTTTCATATGATATATCACTCATCAAATAATGTCCAATATCAATAACTTTGAAACAGTAAAATTTTGTAAAAACTGTCTTCTTTTTTTTTAACTAACATTAGTTTTGTTGATCTTGTGACCTTGAAGTGAGGTAATTCAATCACTTATAATTTCAAGCGACTTAAGGTTGTACACCATCTAACCAAGTTTGGTGGTGATAGATTAAATAAGTTCCGAGTAATTAGCTATGTTATAAGTTTTTGCACACACTATGGACAGACGCCAGGTCTTCCTTGCCCAAGACACACCATATGATGAAAAGAACCACACACTCCATACCGGATCGGTAGTCGCCCGGGTTACCAAAGACCACACCTTCTGTTGGCCACCAGGACAGAGGTTATAAGTGTACTACTGATGGACAACTTAGCAAGATCCGCACGAGAGACAACATCGTCATAGGAACCTGGAATGTCAGGACCCTAAATGCAGAGGGAAAACTGAACTAGAAAAACTGACCCACGAACTGGACCACTATCGATGGAACATTTTAGGTATCAGCGATCTGCGCTGAAAAGGCCTAGATGAAACAACGACTGACAAAGGCCACAAGCTTTATTTCAGTGGGAGAGATGACGGGCGCAAACACGGCATTGGATTTTTGGTCCACAAAAACATTCTAACCACTGTTATAGGTTGCCGCCCAGTCTTCAGTAGACTCATTACCATCCGTCTGAGAGCAGCCCCTTTCAACATCACCATCATTCAGGCTTATACCTCAACATCAGACTATGACGACAGTGAAGTCGAGGATTTCTATGAACATCTGCAGGCTGTCCTTGACCAAGTGCTGAAGAAGAACATAGTGATAGTGCAAGGTGACTGGAATGCCAAGGTTTGCCAAGAGGCATACCACAACTGGGTAGACACATGTGGACCCCACTGCAACAATGAGACAAATGACAGAGGTCTGAGACTCTTGGAGTTTGCCAGATACAACAATCTGATACTGGCAAACACTCTTGGTCTCCAAAAACATTCTAGATGACACAGACCCAGCAGGGATTCAGGGCAGGGCGAAGTACCACTGAACAGATTTTCAACCTCAGAATAATCTGCGAGAAATACCTACAGCACCAACAACATCTATATCATGTGTCTGTAGACTTCAAGAAAGCGTTTGACCGAGTCTTGCATGCAGCTCTGTGGGCAACCATGAGAGTATACAACATTATTGAAGTCATCAAAAGCCTGTATGACAAGGCTACCAATGCAGTCCTCCACAATAGAACCACCAGGAACTGGTTCAGAACAACAATCGGCATGCGTCAAGGATGCCTACCCTCTCCAAAACTCTTCAACATCTCCTTAAAGTGCATCATGTCACATGCCCTTGCAGATCACCTAGGCACAGTCAGCACAGGGCTAGGTACAGTCAGCATAGGGGGTAGAGCAATTGCCAACTTCTGTTTTGCAGATGACATTGATGGATTGCCTGGAGAAGAATAAGTACTTGAACAGCTGGTACAGAGCCTTTGGAATGGAAATAAATGCAGAGAAGACCAAAATGATGACCTACAGCACCAATGGCATCAACACGGACATCAAAGTCCAAGGCTAATCTATCAACACAGTGCGTAGCTTCAAATATTTAGGAGCCATTGTATCAAACAATGGGTACCGACAGGAAATCCTCTTCAGGATCGCACAAACAACTGCGGCCATGACAAGGTTGAAGCCCATTTGCAAAGACAAGATCATCAGTCTACACTCCAAGGTAAGGTTGCTGCGCTCCCTTGTCATCTCCATCTTCCTATATGCTTGCGAAACATGGACCTTCACAGCAGAACTACAACGAAGAATACAAAGCATGGAGATGAGGTCCTATAGAAGACTTTTGGGCATTTCCTATACCCAGTGCATCACCAATGACAAAAATCCGACAGACCATCACACAAGCCCTTGGACAAAACGATGACATGCTCACAGTAGTGAAGAAACGGAAATTCTGAGGGTATGGCCACCAAAGCATCAGGCCTTGCAAAGACCATCCTGCAAGGCACAGTGCAAGGAGGTAGAAGAAGAGGTCGACATAAAAAGAGGTGGGAGGACAACATTTGAGAATATACTGGCTTGAAATTAAGCGAAGCCATGAGGGCTTCTGAGAACAAATAAAGATGGTTAAACAATCATCTGTGGTGCCCCAACGACCTACAAGTTACGGGATAGGATAGGATAGGATAGGATAGGATGGACAGACAGACATTTTTTGGATATTAATTTGGGACTATTCTCATGTAGATCTGCAATAATCTTAGGCGGGTACATTGACTCACACTGCTGCAAGCATGCAGGTCAAAAATGTATACAAACTGAACATAAGTTTATAGTTGATCATGATGTAATCTTTTTAAGTCCTCCAATTTTATTTTGCAGCCGAAAAATGTTAAAATCAGATTTTGGACCTGATAAAGAAAAAAAGATGAAAACGTTTTGTACCAATTGGTCTTCTCTTGGCTTTACATGTATATTACTTCCAGTTCATATGGTTGGTTTAGCTTGGTTCCATTAACATAACATTTACTTATAGTTTGGTTCCATTAACATAACATTTACTTATAGTTGTATAATTTCAGATTTTATTATTTTTTTGTAATATATATATATATATATATATATATATATATATATATATATATATATATATATATATATATATATATAAAATAAAAAAAATAATAAAATCTGAAATTATAAAACTATAAGTAAATGTTATGTGTGTGTGTGGTGTGTGGTATATTATGTGTGTATGTGTTGTGTGTGGTATATTATATGTGTGTGTGTGTTGTTGGTTGTGGTAGTATAGATATTATGTGTGTGTGTGTGTGGGTGTGTGTGTGTGTGTGTGGTAGTTTTTATAATAGAGTTGTAGTCATGTTCACTTAGTATATATGTGTGGTTATGAATTATATATGTACGCTTGTACATTATCACACTGACATTGTAATGCCCTGAAGAAGGTTATTAAAACCAAAAATTTGGCAATTCAAATTGAGTGGATAACATGTTGTCGTTTTAAAAGTTATTGATATCTGTTTTATGACTCTATGGGAAACAGAAGACCTTATCAATCAAGTTACTTAGTTTTTAACTTTATTATGAATTCAGTGTAATTAGGGTCTAAAAAAATTACAAAAGATTCTTTTACCGAGCTAGAAGCCTGTACCAAGTGGTATATGATATACTTTTTTTTTTTGTTTTAATCGACCAAAAGGCAGATCTAATCATTTTTTATAATACTGAAATGCACATTAGTCTGTACAATCACAGCACAATGAAATTATTAGGAAAAAATAAGAAGTACTCATCGCCTCTAAACAATCTGCAACTAATGTTCTGTATCTAATATCTACTATCGATTCTAATGAAGCGAACAGCATATACAATGGAGATGCCTACGTACAAAAACTGCTGCCACACTTTAGAAGCTTATTAGAATTGTTCAGTCATCCAGATAAGTCTGTTTCCACTCAGTGCGTCCTACATTGTCTGCTGACCTTGGGGCTTGGTCACCACCTTGTGGAGGTTTATACGGCTGACCCCCTGATGGCCCGCTACGCTGAGCGTACATGTAAGTTCCACCAGGAATAGATGATGGTACTACAGGGTGCTGCTGTGACTGTAAAGCTGCCGCAGTGTGACTTCTAGATTGGGAAGTAGGGTGACTGACAAAGTAAGTTGCAGAAGGTGCAGCTGCACGAGGCATGTGTTGCTGCTGGTTCTGAGGGGGAGTGGGACCCTGGTTTACATGAAGGGGATGTGTACGTCTCTGATACCTCGGTGGGGGTTGCTGTGACTGAGATGATGGTGGCTGAAGATGAGGCTGCGGAATTTGTTGATGCTGATGCTGTGGAGGATTTTGACCTGGTGCACGAACTGCTGGTGTAAAAGCAGAAGACTGATTTTTAGCTGATGAATATGGTGGGGGCTGCATGTGTCTGGGTCGTTCTGTCGTATGTGCTGATGGAGGTACGACAGGCTGGGAGTAAGATGGCGCTTGCTGTACACCTCCTCTACCAGAAGGTTTTTGTCCATAAAAATTTTCCTTTCCCATGCCTCCCCCTGGAGCAGCTGTATCCCCGCCTCCTGATCCATAGTGATCCCTCCCTCCACCTGCAGACTGCTGGCTATTCTGTCCTCTAGATGTCGGAGGTACACTCCTTTTCTCCCCTTGCAAAGGTCTGTGAAGACCTCCTGGCGATTCTGGGCTAGTGACAGCTTGCGCTGTGTTGTATCCTGGCGAAGAAGGAACACTGTGTGAAGGTGGAGGCATTCTGTTGGGAGGTGGTGGTGGACCAGGATGCCCACCAGATATGTGAGAGTTGCCCGTTACTGAGGATGGTCTGAATGTTGGGGCTGTATTTCCCACAAGTTGGGATGACTTTGGTGGGAAGTTAGAGCTAGGAGCTGTGTGTGGAGGGTACTCTCCCACATCACCCAGTTTGCGCCACACAACCTGCAACACAAAGGCAATCATTTATGAGCTATCAATCCACATATCTGCAAATTGTTTCTATCAACTAATTACAGCAGAGAAATGTTTGAATTGTGAATTATTTTTAGCTCATTTTTGCCACGAGGAACCTACATAATTTTTTTTACAAACCACCTTCCGTTATATGTTCACAATTATACTTATTGATAAGTTTTACTATTGTCAACATAATACTTCTATGGAATACTTATCTTCAACGTAACGGTATTTGTTAATACAATAATTATTTTAAACACACAGAGCTTACATTACACATTTCTCGAACAATAGCTCTCTCTGTGTCCCCAAGGTCTTCTGTCCCCACAGGATCTCTTGGCCGTTCAAGTTGTTCATGCACTTGAAGAACCTTTTACAAATAAAATAAAATTCAAACAATACATAATAAACATATAGGTTATAGCGACAGAACTGTTGATTTAATTTGCAAAGAAGAAATGAAAATTCAGGGGAAGGTAAAACTTTTTAAAAAGGTTTGTTTAGAAAAAGAAATTAATAAAATGAAAGTAAGCAAAACACTTTTGAACTTGCACAAGAAATAAATGGGAAAATTGACAGTAGCATTCAAAAATGAAAAAGAGCTGAAACGATTCTACAAATCAGTAGCACAACAAGTTTGTCATAAGCTTTCAGAAGCAAAATGAACACCAATACCTGTTATGCATACAGACCTGTTTACCCTCAATTTGACTGTCAGTAAGTTTAGATCAAGTTGTCAGTAATTTTAGGCAGCTGTCAGTAATCAGTTACGCATCTTTCACACACAAAAATAACAAATGCTTTGATGCTGTCCAAAATGTTAATTGCAGACATTTTAAATATAGTCGTTACCCCAGCCATTTTTCAATTCAATGGAACCTGTCCAGACTTAAGGTACATAAATACAAAGTGGTTCTGCCAGTTCATCATTTAGTTGCGAAATGCCAACAGGGCCTTGAGCTTTCACCGGATCAAGCTCTTTTAACCTTTTATTTACTTTGTAGTGATGTATATGTTCACTATTGACTTTAGACTTGCAGCACTGTTCTAGTCTTGGAATATTTGATTTGTTCTCATTCACAAATACAATGGAAAACAATATTAGTTTAGGATCTCTGTTACGTTGAAACGCGAAGGATAGTATGTCTGAAACACGCACGATAGATCTAATCGTTTCGCTTTGCAAAGTATTCAATAACAGAGACTACTGAGGTCACCGAGGGTTTTCTCCGGGCACTCCGGTTTCCTCCCTCCCTTCAATAATGGTACAGGATGCAGTCAATATAAAAATTTCAAAAATAAAAATTCGATTTTCTTTCGTCTTCTAATAGCGATCTCCCTGCCTTTACACCACCTGTTTGAGTGATGTATGTGTATTTGGTGTGTGTGAGGGTAAATGAGACAGGTGAGCGTGTATGTTGGTATAGATCGCCGCGCTTTGAGCCTTGGGGAAAGGCGCGTACATAGCATCCTGTATTATTATTATTATTATTATTTACCTTTGATTTGAGTTTGCATTGTGGTCGGAAGAAGCTTTGTATAACGTTGGTAATTTTAGTTGGTCGATATTATTGGAGAATTCTCTAGATTTGCTTGTTTACTGTCGATCGAAGCTTCGCGTTAGGTATAGACATTTGAGAACATTCTTGGAGCGAAAAGAATGTTGTATGACGTAAGACAGTGATGACGAATTTATTTATGCTTGGTTATAATTGCGTCATGCTCGATCGTTCCAAAGTGTTCTGGAGAAGAGAAAAACTATATATTTGATGCTCTGTGTTAAGTGAAAAAAATAAGTGAAAAGGCGATTGTATGCAGTTGTTGATGTACGCTAAATAAAGTTTGAAAACTTCATACGACGACTCCGTGCATTGTTGCTGATTGAACGGGTTGCGTGGATAAACGAATCCGAGTTACACTTATCAGGACTTCAGCATTGGGACTGAATCAACTACTGATAGAAAAACACCAACCAATCGAGTGTAACAATCTCTGCCTACTCTTTGTCTGAAACTGCAAAAGTACCGTCTTCCTTTTTAAATGCACTAATAGTAATACCTGAATTACTTATAGTCTGTTGCTGTATATATTTTCAAAAGCTCTTGGGATTTTTCATACAATTTTTAGCTATGCCTTTTTTGTTTGATTGTTTCACTTGCTTTATTTATTTATAAATTTGTTGCATTTGTTTCTCATTCCATTTCTGGTACTCTCTTCCCTCCTTTGTGTTCAAGTAATGTTTATATAGTTTATGCCTATTTTTTTATTTTTCTCAAAACACTCTTCACCATCCATGAGGGATTAGTCATATTTGGTCACTACATTTGACCTTTGGAATGTATAAATCCATTCTTTTCAAAACTGCTGCTTTAAACGACACACCTAGGCCTTTCCAGCACAGTTCGCTGATACCTAAAATGTTCCATCGATGGTGGTCCAGCTCGTAGGCCAGTTCTTCTAACTTTCCCTAAGCAGTTAGGGTCCTGACATTCCAGGTTCCTATGACGATGTTGCCTCCCGTGCTAAGTTGTTTATCAGTAGTACACTTATCACCTCCGTCCTGGTGGCCAACGGAAGACTCGGTCCTTGGTGACCCGGTGTCACGTCGTCAAAGTTCTGGGTGTCTTACTTTAGCCGGGCGCCTTTGCGCATGTGCCAGGTCAAGTCGGGCCGGCTTTTTTCACAATGTTCTTAGGCGTCGTAACCCTAACCCTAACTCTAACCCTTACTAAGACTATGATGGCACTGTGCGCCTGCGTCGAATTTTGTAATGCGTCGACCAATCAGAATGCTCCCAGTCGCTCTCAGTCAAAATAAGAAACTAGGAACTTTGACAATGTCACAACAGGCGACGACCGATTTGGTATGGAGTGATTGGATTTTTTCATCATATGGTGTGTTGTGGCCCAATCCTCTCCAGGCTGTTGGCCACAGCTGAAATCCACGAGTACGCTGTGGCTCACCTCTTACGACAAGCCGGGAAACATTGGGTCTATTCTATTCGGTGCCCGAACGCACATTCCTAAACAGTTGTAATAATAATTCGTGAAGCAAGCAAGCAAGGCCACTTCTTTCTTTGTGCATCCCTATCTTTGAGACATGGTTTGTTTTCTTTTTTTTGAGTTAAGTCAGGGTCTTCAATCTCTTCACTCTGCTTGGAAGGCAGCTTTTCTTTACTCATAATGAAAACACTTGCACGCGCGGACAAAGAATGGAATGTTACACTGCACATGCACACTTTTGTATGTGGCAGGGGAAATAACCCTAACAGAAATCAGGCTGGGGAACATTCGAAAGCAAAAAGCCCCCCAGAAGCTGAACGTTTCATAGCATGTACACCAAAAAAGAATGATATTGTGAGAGATAAACGTGGATGTTTTTCATAATATTCATCATGTGTTCATAAGGACATTATCATTAGTAGTAGTATAAGTAGTAGTAGTAGTAGTTACCCATGACATGGAGTTACACTTTTACAGTTACACTTTCGCCATCTTTTCAAGCCATTCCCATTTTCACTTGTTGTTGATTTCCCCTTCTTCAAAAGGGTCTCTGCAGTTAATAATACGTGAAACACACGACTTGACCATGATAGTATAGTGATTATAAACTAACAATGGCGGACAGTGACAAAGGACTGAACTTCACGTGAACCGCCAAATGTTCAACATCGCCTTCGCCCGCTGTAGTCAAGTGATGCTAGTAAGCCTTATTGGGCAGTGAATTTGATGTAGCAATAGCGGGCGCTGGCGGCACTTTTAGTGACGAGAAAAAAAAAGCTGGACACGGACATGGATCGAGACTTGGACTTGGATAGATTGCAATTTGTGATTTTTTTTTTCGGAGCGATTTTTTTTCTCTGACCTTTTTAATTTTTTTGGGAGTGACGGTACCTTTTCTTGGAAAATCGCGGATCCGAGGAGAGTTCCCCAGCCTGCAGAAATGCAGACCTGTCGTCTGCTAGAGTGAACGTCTGTTGGACCTTTTTTTTTTTTAATCACTCGCTGGAACTGTTATGATTTTACACCCTTGACGTTAACACCGTAAGGCACCCCCCTCTCCCATTAGTCTGTTTACAGTAACAAAGGATAAAAAAAAAGATAGATCGGCTTCCTTTTCTTAATTTTTTTTTATAGACCTTTTTCATCTTAGGAGCGAATTTTTTAAAAAAATTTTTCAATATTTTTTCAAGACAATCTCAAAAAGAGAGTTTAGGGTCGGGTCAAATATTAGGGTCGGTTGAAATACCATAAACAAACATTTTTTGTTGTTGTTGCTTAGTAAGGGGTCAGATTCCGTAGAAAATACAGCAAAAGCGATAATGGTAAACAGGTCTGTTAACATAGTTTAAGCACACAATGCATGCACATATCAACCACCAAGCACAGCTGTAATACAAAACCCACTTCATCACCAAACACATGGCACAAGATTCTCAGGGATGAGACTTGTTTTCAGCATATTTGACATGCAAGAACAACCAATAAGTACAGTCTTTCCTATATCATTTCCAACCCACACCATCCCTTGATTCAAATAATTCTCCAGTAATCACTACTATAATGACAAACCTTCATAGCATGCACCACCGCTTCAGGTTTGTTCACCGAAAATGGCGCACTGCCTCTCTCTCGACCAGGAGTTGTCACCCCTTGTCGACTAGTATTCGCATGCCCCATCTTAAAACAAATAGTACAGACTTTTAATGCTTGTCGCATGCATTTATGCTAAATTCATTTTTAATTAATAATCGCACTAACAAAGAATTATATCAAGCAAACACTGCTGATTCATTAAAAAGTAAACACAAGAAAAACACAATTTTTGTCATGCTTTTAGTTTTACAGAAGTTATATTATTACTAGCATAAATATTTCATTCTAAGATTGAATTCACACACTCAGTAACACATTCAAATGAACAAAACTGGACAGCATAATTCAAAATGTCAACGAAAGAACATGACATAACAGAAAGAGCATTAACAATAACAGAAGAGAATGAAAGTAGGTAAATTACACAGATAATATTTAATTTTATTAATACATTACACATATTAATATTTAATTTTATTAACACATTTCAATGTATCAGTGTATGATGGGACTATTACAACATGTAACAGGCATGGGAATTGGACAGTAAAAAAAAGACTGAAAACAAGGGGGGTCAGGGGACATTTCCCCTCCCCCTTTCCCCCCTCCCCCAGAAAATTTTGAAATCTACATTAAAATCTTTGTAATTTAGCGCATTCTGGGGGTATTTTCCGTGATTTTTACACAACCCAAAATTTTTAACACATTTTTAATTCCATGAACAACCATGGTGTTGCCCCAAGGACGCGCGTTCCCAGCATGCATGCTTTTTCCAACAAAATTTAGTTGTATGAGTACATAACAAATTTCTATTAGTTGTGTCATTACTATACATTATTACCATATACACCACAAGGTTACAGTGGAATCCTATTACAGTCAACTCTTGTCTAAGGAAAGCAAAATTATTCACAAAGCAGCTCTATAAAAAAATTATTATTATTTTTTGTTTATAAAACTGAAATTATGAGCTAGTGGGAAACGCCAATCTGTCCACAGAGTAATGGGCTGAAAACATATTTCACTATAAGTGGAGTCAAACATAATCTGCACAAACATTATGAACATCTCAAGAAAATCAGTAGCAGCACAGTACTGTATTTACATCACCATGCTACACCCGGTACATCAAACTTCCAAAAGTAGGTGGCTAGTCGCTTTTTGCCCACTGTGACAGTCATCCATATGACTAGTCACATGCACAGGAACTTTCCTCGAACGGTTGTCCATGCTGAACTCGTGCAACCACCACCATTACAACTGCTTTGAAGCTTCGATTAAAATCGCCAACACACATGTAGAAAGTTGCAGCCCTTTCTGTGGCATATATCAGAAACGAACGGCCGCGTTCACCCTTTTTGCTGCCCGTAAAAGAAATAGTTACTTTGTTGTGACCGTGTGGTGCGACTTTTTGCTTAGGTATCGTATAACTCAAGCTGTTTATGAACAACTAGCACGCAGGCTTGGGAAAGAGCGAAAGAGGATCAACGCGCATGCCCGGCGGTTATCAGTTAAATTAAAACTGGTGCAATGATTTTTTGACACCCCAGACTTTTTTTTAGGCGGACAATTTCTTTTTTAGGCAGAAACGCAATTTGATTTAGGCGGAAATTTTCCTTTAGGCGTACAATTACCATGCCTGATGTAAATAGTAACAAATCATGACAGTAGTTCCCAAACTCCCATTTGAACGAAAATGTGATCACAGAAAATACTGAATGCCACATACTTCAGTTCAAATGCTGAAACAGGTATTCATGAACAAAATGCACCTAGAAAATAACAACTTAGACGTTTCAGTTAAAATGTTTCAGACTGCTAACAAATGCGTTACTGTAAATAATGAATAAAAAATATGCATGTACCTGATCAAGATCAGTCTCAAGGCGTGAAGAAGATACACCATCTATGTGAAATGAATGATAGCCATCTGCACCATTTCGTTCGGCTCTCTGAAGACAAATTAGTTAGTCATTGTTTATATTTTATATGGTCCAGCGAACTGCTCTGGAGACAAAGAAGATAAAAGAATACATAATAATTTAATAACTACATGGAATGCCCACATCCCCTTCCTCCTGTCCTGTCCCTACCCCCAAATATAAATAAAAATCATTGCAATAGCACCTAGCATTGACACTTTGATCTCTCAATAATTCTACTGAATGAAATGAAATAGTAACATGTCATACCTGTACAAGATGCCTTTTTTCTTCCTCAAGTTGCTGGATTCGATGTTCAAGCTGTCGCACATATGCTGACGATGGCTCTGATGAAGGCGTAGGGGTTGGTGTGGGTGTGATCTGACTATCGGTGTCACCATGTGACTGCTGATTCAACTCTTCATGACCTGCCATTGTGCCATTACTGCTGCCGTCACCATCATCTCGATCAGCTGTAGTCTGTACAGCGTTGCAAACCCCAAAATACAAAATAGGTAAGCTGCAGCCATTCAACTGATTCAGGATATATAACATTACATGAATTGATTCAACAATAAATAACATAATAATGATACTTTGAACACTTAAACTGTGTAAGTATATATTTTCTGTTTGTAACAATGTTATTTGTCATTTTTGAAGAAAAGAAAAATCTTGAAATCTGAAACAAAGTGTTGAGTCTGCTAATTCTTTATTAAAATAATAAATAACATAAAATGGTTTAAAGGTAATAATATATATAAAGAGATAGAGAGAATGGAAACCTCCAGTAGTAGGGAGAGAAGAAGGTGTTTACCACAGGTAGTCAGCTAATATTGCTTAAAATACAATACTGAGTGAATGCTGAAAACTCAATATCAATAAAGTTTAAGCTCATACCTGATTCTGATTACGTTCCTGATCAAGAAATAAGCAGAGCTCCTTTAGTTCCATGTTGTCTGCCAACAGTTCTTCCTGTCGCTCTTCCAACTGCTGCAACTTATCCTGATACGCTGCAACTTCACTGTGCATAACGCTGGCCGTATAGCGCCCAAACCGCTGCCACTCACGAGCCAGCTTGCGGCTCCTCTGGCGATCATCATCAAGGAAGCAGCATAGATCTCGCAGCTCTTGGTTATCATCTTGAAGCTTCTGGTTGATGTCCTTTAGCCCTCTCGTCTCCAAAACGAAAATCTGAAAGCGCCTGTTGACATCTTTCACCATGTTGCTGTGGTCTGTTAAAAGCCCCTTATATTCTGCTTCAACTCTGCGCAGAATGTGAAGAAGCTCATCTGCACCCTGAAAATAAATAAAGAACAATAGTTTGCTTTCACTTTTAAACTCTTTTACAGTAAGATCACAGTTTATGTATATATTTCGTACGTGTGGTACCATTATTCTATGTTATTATACTTAGCACATTGGTGGGAAATCTAGAAACACATCTTTCTAAAAATATAAAACTATCAGCATTTAGTTTTACTGCCCTTTAAAAAAAAAAATCAGAAAGTGAAAAACATTAACAAATTCAGATAGTACAACTAAATCTTAATTTTTATCAAGGAAAAAGATTTTCTATCCTATCCTGTCCCGTAACCCGGAGGTCGTAGGGGCACCACAGATGATCATTTAACCAGCATACTCCATCTTTCTCTGTCCTCAGCAGCCATGATGGCTTCGCTCAGTGTCAAACCAGTCCATTCTCGAATGTTGTCCTCCCACCTCTTTTTCGGTCTCCCTCTTCTTCTACCTCCTTGCACTGTGCCTTGCAGAAAGATTTTGGGGTTATAAAAAAAAAAATTTGGGGTTATAAATATAGCTATGAGTATGTTTTTTTGTTATTGACCTTATTCATTAACCCTCTTAAACGCGTAACGACCTCGAGCGTTTTGTTTTTTTGCTATGTGCATGCTCACGCATCGACCGTCAGTGGCTGGTAATAGTTGATCTTTTCAGTGGTTGCCACATGGAAATCTATTTATAGCAAACATTTGAGACTCTCGCACACATGATCGCGATTTCCTGAAGTTTCTGGCAGAGTTTTTACTGCATTTTTAGAGTCTTTTGACCGTCTGTAGACAGTGAATTTTCAAAGTTTTTTTAAAAGTTTGAAGTTTAAGAGGCAAAGAGAATTATGGCATGCAGAATCTGATTAAGAGGATGGCCCATTTGAAGGATTTTAGGAGGCTTATTTGGTGCAGGTAAATGATGGAGAGGAAAGTGATTTGGACTTTCTCTCTGACAATCGGTTTCCATTGGATTTGAGCGATGAGAGTGACAGCAATGATGAAGAACCTGTGCTTTATTATTTGTGGCAGTGACCGTATTGCTGCATGTTGTGCAGTATGCAATGTTGACATTCAGATTTTTTTTCTTGTTGCAACACATTGTAAAAATGTAATTGTAACATTTTATTTTGAAGAAAGATAAGTGGTTGGTTGATTAATAATGTTGAGTGGATAAAAAAATTTGGGTTGATTTCATTAATTTTTGTGTATGCAAGGTGTAGCATTTTGACAGAGTTACCTTGACCTATAGGAAATAGAAGCTGATAAGGCTGGGGGTTAGAGGGTAAAAAGACAAAAATAATTAATTCTTTCACTAGTTTCAGCCTACTATTCTACTAACCAAATAGTCAAATGAAATTTTCTATAAATATGTAATGAATTGGTGTTTGTGCATGGAAATGTGTGTGTGTGTACATGTAGTAGATGTTACAAGTATAAAAACCATCATGTATAAACTATAATGGAAGAAAAAACTGTAGTTTTAGTTTTAGTAGTTATTATGTTGTGGTTGTGTGTATTATTTTTATTTGTTTTCAACATTTTATTTGCTGAAGTGCAATGCGCTGTATGAATTATCCTTGGTGGAAAATAAAGATATGTTGTCTTGAAATCACTAACCTTTCGGAACAGTTCTTCATCAGCAAACTTTGACAGTGCTGTAACAGTAGGACTAGGATTGAGTTGTTTGTAGGGAGGAATCTTCTCTTTGGATGAACCAGTTCCACTGGTTGACTGACTAGATACACTGCCGGTAGGTGTCGGAGGTGCACCTGGCCGCTGAGATTCCCAGTCCATGATTCAAATAAAGAAACGAAAACACTATACAGCACTGCCTGAAATTGGAAAGTAAACCCTAATTACGGATAATAATAAATTGCATGTATACAAAATAATCAATGGACTTAAACATTTAAACTTTTACAAGTTGTTTCGACTACAGTGTGGCATAGCAAACTTACAATTATTTAGTTTCGTTTTGTGTAAAAAGATAAACTCAAAACTATTTTATTTCCCTCAAGATAAAATTACTTATATTCTTTTGAGAATCTATTACATCCGTAAAACAAATGGCATGTCGTTCGAGTTCTTTCAAATAAATGCAAGTTAAATACTAACAAAACTAAAGCGAAATCTCCAAAAGTGTTGATATGATGCTTTCTGATAAAGGAGCAAGAACTGAAGGTGCTCGATACCTTCCCTTCAATTCATCTTCGAACAAAAATAACATGATAATAATTAAGAACGATATTAAACGATAAACATCTCAAAAGACCTTCAGATAATTTAGAACAGGTAAACATAAGCTAATACCCAGCTGGCTTTAACGTACCTTGATTTTCACAGTTAAATAGGCTGGGGATTCCTCCTCAATGTGTCATGTTGTGGTTTTACCTCAAGATGGCGTTTGCGTCGATGGGAATCCCCGCTAGAGGGCACTTCCGAAGAAAAAGAAAAAAAAAGCACATAGTTAGCTCCCTTGACGCAAAACAACAACAACACCAACACCAAAAACACATTTATCGCAATAAGCATTTTCTTTGCTTAACGTCAGAGAGAGAGAGAGAGAGAGAGAGAGAGAGAGAGAGAGAGAGAGAGAGAGAGAGAGAGAGAGAGAGAGAGAGAGAGAGAGAGAGAGAAGTCGAAGTCGAAGACCTTTAATAGGATAATTGCATTAGGTCCTTTGGACCTGTCTTACAGCTAGTCCTTAATAAACAATGCAAAACAAACAAAATAATTAACATAAAAGAATTTGAAACAAACATATTCCGTAACTACGGTAACAAATCAATAAGCAAATTAATGCATTTTAATACACATACTCTTACCCTTCTTCCCCTCCCCAACCATCTCCTCCTCCCTCCGCACACACAAGCACAACCACACACGCACACGCACGCACACACACACACACACACACACATGTAAATTCACATCTTCTTAGTAACTTAAATTGTGGCAGGGACGGGGTAGAGAAGAACAAAGAGGTATACAATCATCTTAAATATTAAGAGCAAAGGGAGCTTAAATATTTATGGAGCCTTGTTTTAAAAGATGGTAATGATTTACTTTTCTTGACCTCTTCTGGTAGAGGATTCCACACGCTTGGACCAGAATAGGACAGAGATGTTTTAAATATGTCTAAGCGTGGTCTTGGAAATGTTAAATTATGTCGTGAAGATGAATAACGAGATGATGACTTGCTAAAAAGTGCTTTCAAATAAGCAGGAGCTCTATTGTTAATTATTTTATACATTAAAACGGCTTTATTGTAATTTAGATGTTTGTTAAGGGGGAGCATGCCAGCTATTTTTAGTTTTGAATTAGTTGTGATGGAAGCGTTGGGGATAACTAATTTTGCAGCTCTGCGGTGAATAGAATTAATTTTTTTGAACAAGGCTTCACTGCAGCCGTCCCATATTGTTGATGCATAATCAATGTGAGGTTTGATATGAGCATTGTAAAAAATTTTTTTAGCATCTGCAGTTATGATAGATTGAAGCTTAGACAACATAAATAATTTTGTTGAGAGAGTTTTACAAAGATGTTCAATTTGTGAATGCCAACTGAGTTTGTTATCTATGATTACGCCTAAAAGTTTATGACTTTCAACCTGTTTGATATTTTTTCCATTCACTACTAAATCAAGAGAAAGCGGAGCCCGCTGATGCTTTTGTCTAGTTGTTATTAACATAGCTTTTGATTTAGCTGGATTCAGTGACATATGGTTTAAACTGCACCAGTCAGCAACACTGTTAAGGGCACATTGTAGAGATTGCTGAATTTCAGCTATGTTACTGCCTTGAGTTTGTAATGTTGAATCGTCGGCTAACATATGACACTCAACAGAATTATCTGCGAGATGTAAAGGTAAGTCGTTAATATAAACACAAAATAAAACAGGACCTAAAACAGATCCTTGAGGAACCCCATGCTTGATTTGGCCTACAGAGGAATTTTTACCATGGACATGTACGAACTGCGTTCGTTGACTAAGATATGAATGAAAAAAATCCAAGGAAACAGAGCCATTGAGATACAGTTCAAGCTTTTGGAGCAGTATGTAGTGATTAACGAGATCAAACGCTTTGGAAAGATCAAGAAAAACAGCTCCTGACAACGTAGTTATTCATAGCAGAAAGCCATTTGTTAGTTAAAAGAGCTAATGCAGTGGAGCAAGAATGGTGACTACGGAAACCAGATTGTAAGGAATGAAAAAGATCAAGATCCTCTATATATTTTGTAAGGTGAGTGTGAATGTGATGCTCTAGTATCTTTGAAAGTGTAGACAGCAGAGATATCGGACGATAGTTATTAAGATCAGAACTTACTTTTGACTTAGGAAGGGGAATAACCTTAGCTTGTTTCCATGTGGTTGGAAATGTATTTTTAATAATGCATAAGTTGAAGATGTAAGAAATGGAATTCACAATATAAGGCAGAGAGAGAGAGAGAGAGAGAGAGAGAGAGAGAGAGAGAGAGAGAGAGAGAGAGAGAGAGAGAGCGCACATTATTTTGACTACGGATGAACGAGAGCCTACACACATTTCGAATCAAAACCATCCGTAGTCAAAATAAATTGCGCTCTCCAACGAAAAAAACAAAAGCATGGAGCACATCACGAACAACGAAGTCCGACAAACCATTGCACAAGCCATTGGACAACATGATGATGTTGATGATGATATAGACTTGTATAGCGCAGGTATCCACGATTACAAGGTTCATGCTCATTGTGGAGGGGAAACAAGAGATAAAGATGTAGCCATCAGACAAAAACTATGTACAGCTGATTTATATATATATTTTTTTTATTATTAATGACATGCTCACAGTGGTGAACAAACGGAAACTCCGATGGTATGGCCACGCCACTAGAGCATCAGGCCTTGCAAAAACCATCCAGCAAGGCACGGTGCAAGGAGGCAGAAGAAGATGTGGGAGGACAACATCCGAGAATGGACTGGTCTGACACTGAACAAAACCATGAGGGTTGCTGAGAACAGGGAAAGATGGAGTACGCTGGTTAAACGATAATCTGTTGTGCCCCGACGACCTTTGAGTTACGGAATAAGATTGGTGTGTGTGCGTGTATGTGGGTGTGGGTGTGTGTGTGTGTGTGTGTGTGTGTGTGTGTGTGTCTTTTATTTTGCGTCATTTCACGGTTGTGATTGACTATTTTGACAAATGAAAAGAAAAATAATAAAATAAAATAAAACAATAACCAAAAGTGGATTGAAGTAGGCCTATATTGAGTACGTCGATTTGCGCATCGTTTTGCGCATTCATAATTATATCCAAGTGTTCGTCATGTCGCATGCAGTTATTATTATTCAAAAGATTTTTCTGTATGTCTGATCTGTTAGTCTATGTGTAAGTCTGAAGAAATGACAGTTAAATCTTTTTGAACGCGTCGTGTTAGTGCACAAAATATCGTTTGGGGAGGTATTTATCAGCATTTGTATAGGCCTAAATGTTAAAAAACGAAAACTCGTGATTACAATGTGCCAAAATCGGAGTTCATTATTGTGAATAGGCCTACGTGAAGCGATCGTGAACGATCGCCCTACTTTCAGATCTAAATTCTCCGCCCAGACAACTACAATGGATTAAATCTTTCGCAACAATTATAAAATGTCGCAAGAGGACCAGTTTAACACAACACTACGGCTTCTCGCCTTAAATAGTCAGCCTGTAGCCTTTGGAAATTAAATGTCGTTGTACAGAAGACGACGCAGGTCAATTGTGGGCTAAGCATATGTACGCTCCCTATCTCTGTAACCCCAGCCTAACACAGACCGAGCTAAACTTATAAATGTATTAAGATTAGTCACCGGGAGATTAACTAGCCGATCCCGACAGACGAAAGACGAGTGGGTAATAGCCACTGAACTAAATAATAAATAAATTCTTTTAGATCAGTGGTAATAGCATTCAATTGTGCAGAGCCCAGCAACAATAGACCCACCGTCACACCGTCACATAAAACAAAACCTATATATAATCTGAACCCTACACGCCTAGGTGTCCGGGCACTGAAATCTATTCAACAACAATCTTCATGACAACATGTTGATGACGAACTTGCCCAAAATTGATCGGTAGGCTAGTGACGAGCAAGAAGAACATGAAAAAGGATTCTTAGTAGAGTAAAATCATCATTTTATTCTCTTTATGTTTTTTGAATTATTTTTCTTGCACAGATGTTAAACGTACTAAAATGAAATCGCTCAGCTCGGTGAGGATATGACGGCATTTGTTTGTGAAGAAACAAAGCGTGAAAAGTGCCAAAATAAATTCTGTATCTTGTATGTTCCATGATATCCCGATCAGTGCAAATGATGATGTAAAAATGCAAAAAACTGCCTCATTTTTTTTTTTTACTCGTTTGTACCAGGGGGATTTTAAACAATCAGTAGTAAGTTAGTTCTTTTCGTTAGTATGATAATTTTGCCGTTTATTGTTGGCATGCATGTTCAGTTAGATCAAGGTGCCCACACGACGAGCACGTGTTGTTTCCATTTTATATCAACAGAAACTGAACCGAATAGAGGATCACAGCGTTCGGACCAGAAATTAATATATAGATGTGTAGGGAATTAGCTTTCGTTAATAGACCGTGTAGTTTGTTTGCGCGGAACAGTTTTTTTTTTTTTTTAATTGTCAATTTCCAAGGGATGATGTCAGATATGCGCTGTCGACATATCAAAATCTCGGGATTTGTTTTTTTCAGCTCTGTATACTCATACTCCGAGTGGATCTAAATATTTTCATATCTAGGTATGTGAATAACATATATAATTACCAAATATTATCACGATGGAAAGAGCATGATTGATTTTTTAAAAAAAGTTGGCAGGCTAATTCCAAACCCGCAAGGTAAGTGCGCGCTTAGCAAGCAGAAATTGCAAGAAGGAAAACACGTGTCCTCTGAATATATCAACAATTATGTGCATGCAAACGTGAGGTTGATACAGATTGCTTCGTTTTGAGTCTGTCACTCCCATTTTCGGTGGTCACTGACTTGGTACCTTCTTGTGTGTGTGTGTGCGCGCGTGTGTGTGTGTGTGTTTATGGGTGAGCAAGAGAGAGAAAGGGCTTTTTGTTTGTTTTACTTTTTTATTTATTAGGGATACAGATTTAACTTTAATGAGAAATTCAAGTCTGATCTTCCAATCTGTCCCGTAACAAATTAATATATTGGAGAGAGAGAGAGAGAGAGAGAGAGAGAGAGAGAGAGAGAGAGAGAGAGAGAGAGAAATATGAATCAGAATCCTGTACAAAGTGTTAAAGCTTCCACACACTATTGTATCGCATGTTTTAATGTCTGGACATGTGCGCACCTTAAAAGTGAGGAGGTTTTCTTCGTGTAGGCAAATATCCTCAGTAGCCGGAAGAAGAAGAGAAGAAGAAGGAGGAGGAGAAGAAGAAGGAAGAGGAAAAGATAGGAGGAAACGGGAAAGAAAGATCGAGGGCGGGAAAGAGAGAGACAGACAGAGAGAAAGAGCTGATAACAAAGAGGAAGAGAAAGAGGGAGAGAGAAAATAGATGATTTTTAGCATTCACACTCGTTTAATCTGGACACTCAAATTTTTGATATTCAGTATAGTAAACTGCTTGTTTTATGTTGTCACTGGCGTGTTCATCAGTCCATGCAGGTAGCAAAATGCGACTATAGTAGGCTACGACTTCTTAAAATATCCCAGCACCACGGTTTCGACCCGTCACAGAAGCCTAAAAATAGAAAATATGATTTTTACGATTTAAGTAATATTACAATTCTATTATTAATACCACTATATTTGCTAAATATGACTCGATCACCGATTTATGAATCACGAAAACTATAGTCAATATTTTCTTTTTAAATCTAAAGTTTTAATACACAATTAAGGTCCTTTATTGACATATTAATAATGTTAACGAATAAATAGCAAATACAAATAACATGAAACACATTTCAATAACTTTATTACAATCCAAACCGTTACCTTTAACAACACACACATACGCACGCACGCCTACACACACACACACACACACACAGATAGTTATCTAATTAGACTGACTAATCTGTTATATTTGAACATTAAATCACCCTGATCTGATCTGACGGTATACGTGGAACGGTAATGACGTTAATGGACGGAACAGTATATTTAATAATCAAACCGAATATTTGAATCCGTTTCACCGTGAAACAACCAATGGAATAACCTGGATGCTGTACTCCAGTTCCACTTCTTTAGGCGAGACAATTATAGTAATATGCCTGTGTTTTGAACACACGTTTTGTCCCCCAACAGAACACCACAGCATAGTCATAGGCTACCAGTTTGCTGATCAAATCATGTGTCTTACCGACGTTCATATAAGCTGAACACTTAGATTTACACTAGGACAACAATTAATGCTTGCTATCGAGCAGTAGATGACAGTGTAATGTGATCAAGTTAATTTCAATGGGAAATTTTCTTTTGGGACATTGAGTCATTATGCATTTCCTTTCAGTTTCTTCATAATTATTAGCTGCAGTAAGGTTTGACGTTTGTAACATGTGACCGAGGGAGAATGTTACAACAGAATGTGCTAAATAATCAATTGTTTAACGAGTTATCTTTGTGTTTTTTTTACTACGTTACTGTACGTAGCCTACGGTAGCAAGGTTCAAGGTTTGATAGCAGCGTGAATAAAAGGCAAGTATAGGCACATTTGGCGGCACATTTAGGCCTATAGTAAAACGTAAATAAAACTAGTACACACAGTGTACGAGCCCGCTGAAGCATACGCCGTATATTGACTAATATTGACGTACACTTCAGTAGGATCAGCTACGCAGTGTGTGAAACTTTACAGGCCTACTTTGTTCCAGGGTTACACAAGGTCAGGTGTAGACCTACGTATCATCAAAGACAATATGTCTTTGGTATCATCTAACTAGACCAGCCCCCAAGTTGCCTAAGCAGAGCGCTACGTAACCCTTTTGGCGGAAAGTCTGCGCAACCCTATGCCCGCGGAAAGCGCTCTTGAAAGGTTGTTTGCGAAGACAAAAAGATGGCGACCAGAGTGGTGGGCTTTCGATTTGCTAATGGCGATGTGTTCAATGGTGAAATAAGGGAAGACGTTTGTGTCATTTACAGCCTGGTAAGATTTGTGTACTCGCTTATGGCAAAAGGTTGCCCAGAAGCAAAAAATAGTTCGTGGCGAACAATCGAAACGTTTTATGGCGCTTTTTCTATACAACTCGGTTGGGCTCCAGCCATGGGCCTCACTGTGAATTTCTCAGAGTGGTAGAGTGAGGGAGGTGGATGGGGAGGGGATGGACTACATGTAACTGGTTCATAATTAGGATGAGATCAAATACTTTTCAATAATCATAACTGTATGTGTCATATGTAAATAGTATGTAGCTATGCGTGAACACACAGAGATCTGGACAATCCAAACAATACTATACATGATGGTAGATGGTAAACGCCTTAATACGTAGATTCAGATTCAGATTCAGAATTTATTCAGCTGAGTGACAACATTCATTGCACAAGGAAATTGCCCCGATGTTGGTAAAACAGTCATACACTCAACCACACCCCACAGATTCCCCACAATTCAATTTAAGGACTTACAGACACGTTAACAACAATAAGCACAATCACAATGGACATAACAAATAACAACCGGTTAGCTTACTTAAATTGTATACATATATTTGTTGCAATTGCTTGCAAGTGTATAAATGAATGTAACTGTTGGTATCTTATGTAGATGAATGTAACTGTTGCAACATAAAGTATAACTTATTTAAATGACAGAATTATTAAATATCTTAACTTATTGAAATGAACATAGGTCTACATTATCTGTAATTTATATAAAGGAACGGACGGGTTAGATCTACATAGCGGTAACTAAGAGAATTCTGTCAAATCGAAGAACGGATCAGATTTATTGACATTAAACATCAGCGATATCAGTCATCGCTATGACACAGTATAGTTAGTATCAAATAACGATACATAAAGAGCACAGATAGTATCAAATAACGATACATTGCTAAACATTAAAAAGATATCTCAGCAAAGAATCTCGTTAGTCAATTATAATCACAGCCACCTCCATATTTGCTTGGCATTATTTTCTCAAGAATTTCCCACAGCACAGACAAAAATAAAATTAAAAAAACACAACAGACACAAGTTAAGCATAGCAACGAAAAATACATGTAGACTTAAAAAGGCTAAATGAACGCTGAAACACATTTTTACATTTGTAACATATGTGCGCGCGCGCACTTACACACACACGCGCGCGCGCACACACACACACAACCGTGTAGAGATGCCGTTGTGATGACTTTCATGAAACTCTACATTCGTTACTTTGACATATTTACAAATTTGTCCATTTTTTGAAGCTAACCTTAACCCATACCCTACCCCTAATCCTTAACCTAACCCTAAGCCTAACACAGCCCTAACCCTAACAGAACACTGTTTTGACGTCAAAATAACGGGGTCCGTCAAAAGAAAGTACGTAGAGTTTCAAGTGTATGTCAGAATAAAAGCGTTTCTGCCTAGCCACACCAACACACATACAATCTAAGAAGTAAGATCTATTTCAATTTAATATATTGCTCTTATAATTTACATTGGTAATTTTTGTAGTATTAGTACTTTTTATAATTAGATTAGTTGTTACGTTTGTGTGTCTATGCCTGAGAAGAAGTGTATTGTCTAAAATCACATGTACGTGAACAGATATTAAAATAAATTATTGAATTGAATTGAATTTTAAAAAACCAAACACACACACACACGCACACCCACACACACACACACACACACACACCCAGCCGAGGTTACACAGTATTATCATGACTTTCCCGAAACGCCACCTACGTTGTGCTGACAATGGGTCATATTTCGTCCCCATTTTTAAGTACTTTGAAGTGTTCGAACCCTAACTCTAACCCAGCTCTAACCCTAACGGAACATTGTTCTGACGTCAAAACAAGTAGGCATGTCAATACAAGTTATGTAGATGTTCACTGATTTGTCCAGATAATACTGTGTAAACAAGGACACACACACATTTTTGTAGAAACGACGTTGTGATGACTGTCATGTCGCGCGCGCGTACATACACACAATCAACTAAATGGTTAGATGAATGAATAAATGTCAGCTTATACAGCACATAAACACATTTTAGCTGTTCTATGGCAATGTTATATTACTTATAGTCATGGAATGAATGCCAACAAGTAAAAAAAGTGCTAATAAAATAATATAAAACGTAAAACTATAATTAAGGAACTTTACAAAATCCGATAAAAGACGAAGACATGCTGTTGCAATGCCTATTTAAACACCAGAAGGGCACATCATCACCGAAGCTGTCAATAATTATAATGATGTCTTTCAAAACCCATTAACTTTCATACAAGTATTCAAGATTGAAGATCACCTTGTCACCTCAAGCATGAGAAATTAACACATGATTTGCTGATGGATTAAAACAAAGTCACGTGCAATTAAGACAATACATTCACTCCTTCACATATAAGAACATTCGTTAAAAACAACAACAACAAATTACATGTAATTACATGTTTTAAAACGTACATTTCACCTCTATAATTATACATTTAAGGTGCACACCCATTCCATATTTATTACGGCTGATATCACAGGGTAAGCGCGAAATGCTCTATCCCACATTGAAACAAAAAACAATCGTCTAAATTAAAATAATATAAACAAAGAATCAGAGATTGGTCAATTGCACAAGAAAGTATGACTTCTTCGCCTCCCGACGAAGCAGAACGTTTACATGTTCACTAACTGTTAAAAACCCAACCTAGTAAACGCAAACAACAGTGGCATGCCTCATAAATGACCACACTGTGTAGCAGAGACCGCCGAGACTTACGTCGCCTCTTCCACCTTCTCTGCCACTGGTCGTGAACAGACCGCAGGCTTTCTTGAGGTATTACGTAATTACTTTCCCCGTTCCGAACTGAAAAAGGAGGGAAGACCTGTGGGTCGAACTACGTTATGTCACCCGGCGTAATAGGTATACGGTAGGCCATACGTGGAGAGGCTACGTGAGCTACGGCTGTCTCTGCAAATGACATGTTCTAGAAGCAGTGGTGTCGGAAGACATTCGGTCGGGGTGGGATGGACTAGAGTGAGGTGGAGGGACAGTTCCCGTGGTCGGTCGGGGTTCTTGTAGTTTATTTATTTGATTATAAAGAGGCTTCTACCTGTTTCCACTGATTCATTTCCAACTTACTTGTCTGCGCTTATAAAGCCAGCCCGTTCTCTGCGCTCTCAAGATGACTCCTTTCTCACTGTCCTAAGGTATTCTCTGAACTCCTTACTAGGGAAAAGATCTTTTGAAGTGTTTGCTCCGTCGCTTTGGAGCTCTCTTCCCTCTGAACCACGCCTCACTCAGTCGCTTACTACCTTCTAGAAAAATCTCAAAGCCTATCTGTTCTCAGAGCATATGTCCTAATCTTGCGATTCGGTCTCTGGCTGGATTGAAATTGGTTAGCCTGTTAACCTGTGTGCTGGTGGTCAAAGCTAAGAGTGGATGGGTTGTGGAGCAATATAATTTTGCTACTTAGTGCGTGGGTGCGCGCGCTTGTGTGTGTGAGTGTGTGTGTTTGTATGTGTGATGTATGTGTTTGTTGATTTGTGTGTGGGTGGTTGTAGCTGTCTACTGAATATTTTTAAATTTATTTTTCTTATTGTTATTGTACAATTTGTCTCTTTATATGACATGTTTGTGATATACTTGTTCCGTTTATTATTTTTGTGAGTGTGCGTATGCGTGGCAATGGCACCAACGGGGACATCAAAGTCCAAGGCCAATCACTCAACACAGTGCATAGCTTCAAATATTTAGGAACCATTGTATCAGACAATGGGTCCCGACAGGAAGTCCTCTCCAGGATCGCACAAACAACTGCTGCCCTGACAAGGTTGAAGCCCATTTGGAAAGACAGGACCATCAGTCTACATTCCAAGGTAAGGCTGCATATTGTGCTCCCTTGTCATCTCCATCTTCCTATACGCTTGCGAAACATGGACCCTCACAGCAGATCTACAACGAAGAATACAAAGCATGGAGATGAAGTGCTACAGAAGACTTCTGGCCATTTCCTATTCCCAGCACATCACTAACGACGAAGTCCGACAGACCATCACACAAGCCATTGGACTACACAATGACATGCTCACAGTGAGTGGTGAAGAAACGGAAACTCCGATGGTGTGGCCACGTCACTCGATCATCAGGCCTTGCAAAGACCATCCTGCAAGTCACGGTGCAAGGAGGCAGAAGAAGAGGGAGACCGAAAAAGAGGTGGGAGGACAACATTCGAGACTGAGAAAGATGGAGTACGCTGGTTAAACGGTCATCTGTGGTGCCCCAACGAGCTTCGAGTTACGGGATATGATAGGATAGAGTAGTGTGTATGTATGTGTATATCAGTATGTTATTTATTTAAATGATTTCATTATATATTTATTGAAATTTATGTAATTGTACATTGCGTGAGAATGAATGAAATTTTGCGCTTTGAGCAGACTTCATGTTTGGTATTGCGCGTTGTAAAATATATTATTATTATTATTATTATTATTATTATTATTATTATTATTATTATTATTATTATTATTATTATTATTATTAAAAGTGGTCATTTGTCACTGCTGCCCTGGCGAGATTGAAGCCAATTTGTAAAGACAGGACCATCAGTCTACATTCCAAGGTAAGGCTGCTGCGCTCCCTTGTCATCTCCATCTTCCTATATGCTTGTGAAACATGGACCCTCACAGCAGATCTCCAACGAAGAATGGAGATGAGGTGCTACAGAAAACTTCTGGGCATTTCCTATACCCAGCACATCCCCAACGACGAAGTCCGACAGACCATCACACAAGCCTTTGGACAACACGATGACATGCTCACAGTGGTGAAAAAACGGAAACTCCGATGGTATGGCCACGTCACCAGATCATCAGGTCTTGCAAAGACCATCCTGCAAGGCACAGTGCAAGGAGGTAGAAGAAGAGGGAGACCGAAAAAGAGGTGGGAGGACAACATTCGAGAATGGACTGGTTTGACACTGAGCGAAACAATCAGGGTTGCTGAGGACAGGGAAAGATGGAGTACGCTGGTTAAACGATCATCTGTGGTGCCCCTACGACCTCCGAGTTATGGGATAGGATAGGCTAGGATAGGATAGTCATTTGTCACTGTCCTTCTTAGCAGTACGATTGCTATAGTGGGTTTCAGTGTTGATTTAGGTCCCCCAACATTCTTTGCCGGAATGGTTATGCCCGTCTGCCAGATCGGCAATGGTGGGCGTAGAGGTTAAATTTCAATGTTCATTCTCTGCCCGATTATAGGGGCTTGGAGAGGGGGACCAAAGGTGATTTCGGCGCACAGGTTCCTTTTTTTTTAAGCCCAGAAAACTTGCTTTAGGGCGTGGAGGTGAGAGGGGGGGGGGGGGGAAGAGAGGAGGGATGCAGTTTCCGATGCCACTCATTAGTACTAGCTGCCTTCGTACATTAAATGCATTTGTAAGATCTTGCACAAAATCTTGCATTAACTGTATAAAACAGCAATGGCAAATAGACAATCAATTACTTAAATAAATACCGGTAGGTCAATACGTCTTTAAAATGATGAACATCGTGCGGTAAAGAAAATACAAATCATGCAATGGTGTATCATCAGAAGAAAAAGAAATCATAATTATATAAACTAAACTTTATGCTAACTACAAACAAAACTCATACATACAAATATTTTCAAACAACATTCGATTGAAACTCCCGAGTATGGAATTCCCTTTGTAAAATACTTATTTTCACCACTTTCAGCTAATTAGTTACTTAGTTACTCATTGCTTACAGGGTCCAGCGGACTGCAAAGAGCTGAATGATCACAAAATCATACGGGATACTAAAAAAAACCTGAACACTCCCGCACAAAAGCTGACCTTGACCTTTCGTTTGTGTTCGGGAGGTTACAGACGTTTTTTCTTCGAATTTGTGGAGTGATTTATGTTGAAAAATGAATAATAATTTTCACAAATTTTGGATACACAATCTTTGGCAAGACCTTGCACTTAATTATAGAAAGCAGTAAAGTTATAAAAACCAAGTTTTCAAGCGAAACCTGGATGGAATCCCCTAAATAATTAAATTTGCAGTCCCTGAACAATGAATTGTTTACTTAAATAATGCATTATTAAGCAACATCTTCAAAATATTACTTTAT
>CM072513.1:57353916-57416074 GCA_036898135.1 Oncomelania hupensis
TTTCGTGAATAAAATTATGTTTAAACCAAACAGTAAACAGACATCCCATTAAGCGGGTCTCCGGTGCAGTTTCTTTATCGTTTTCTTTGATCATGCAGCGGCTAATCTGCAGGATGGCTGCTTTGAACTGCTCGCTTACTACGTGCGCCATCATTATCACCAAGTAAGCTTGTACCTTACGATTTCCACCACAAGACCTTCAACATAACTTGCAACTAACATATACATACCCTTTAAACAAAATCCTTCGAAATACTCCCAGATAAAATGTTTAGATTCTGTCAACCGATTTTAATGTTTACAAAAATCCAATTAAAACTGTCCTTTTTGTTTCATGTTAAGCAACGTCTGGAGGGGTTAGTACTTGGATGGGTGGCGGGGTCATACTTGGAAGGCAACCACCAAACGACACAAAAAGATTGAAATAAGGGCACGACACACCCCAGTCCACACCCAGCTTCGAACGGGTACCTGGATCTGTTTAGGACCGGGAAAGGTAAAGCAGCGAGGGAGAGGAGATAATCACAGTCGTCATTAAGCTGGCCTAGAGAAAAGGGAGGTCCTAAGCGCGTCCCTCCCTGAGGACCGATAGGTCAGGAGGACATCTGTACCACCTTTCAAACAGTCGGGATAATCAGAACGAGCCAAACGTCTGTTTGTCGACCGGTCGTTCTGTCGGTCAGTCCGTCCGACAGTCAGTCCGTTGGAAGCAATACCTCAAGAACCATTGAACGGATTTTGACCAAATTTCATAGGAACATTACATAGATGGGTGGCCTGCCTTCCTTGCCATCATATTAGCCCTGCCGCAAAGATCAGTCACTGGAGTCATTTCATTGCTAAACACGTTTTGCTCAATATTTCAAAACGGGTTGAAGCGATTTTGTGGAATTTTGGTATGAAGGTACTTCAAAGCATGGGCCCTCCTTCAGTAGCAGTCCGGTTGTCGGTGAGTAGGTCAGTCGGTCGGTCCGTCGCTCCGAATTTCACTTTTTTTGTTCAAAACACTTTTTTTGTGTGCCTTATATGAAGAATAACTGAACCTAAATTCATCATTTTCACTTTGTGGATACTTTGTCTACTGCTAAGCATGTTATATTATTCGTATTTGTACTTTTTCAAAGGTTAAGGTTATTGTGCTTCACCATTTTCTAAATACGTTTTGCGCTGTAGGCGTATCTAAACATTGATTAGCCGATTTGGATATTTTTCCCCCTTGCAGATGAGAGCTCTCATTCCATGTTTTCCTCTTGCTTTGTCAGGATAAAGCCGAGTCATAAAACAGCCAAGACAATTAACAATTTCGACAAAAAAAAATTAACAATGTTTTAAAAATTTAAAAATATTTATTTGTTGGTTATGTGTGTGAGTATTGGAAATACATTTGAATGGCTTGCCAACTTGTTTACCTTCGCAGATCTCCAATTTTCCAACGAACTCGCTTTTGTACTACACATCCAAACTGCATCTTTATATCTTTTCGGCAGAACCTCTGATGAATATCTAAGCTCAATATTTGATAGCGTTTGCAGAACTCAAACAGCTCCAAGCTCGATGCTCAAACGTCATCATCCCGATCTCTAACATAGTCAACGTCATCGGCCGATTCGATAATGCATATATAAAATTAATCCGATATGCGATTTCTTTGCACAACTCAGAATTTAAACAAACCCAAAAGTGTCCAACAGCCCCAAGCTCAATGCCCAAAGAGTATCGATCAGTTCTCTGAGCATATTTTACGTCAGGGCGCATTTTCCCTAATGCATACTTTAGCCTCAATATAACTCGATATCTCTTCAAGACTCATAATTTAAACACACCCAAAAGTGTCCAACACCTCAATGTTCAAACGTCATCGATCATTTTATGACTTGGATCAATTCTCTAATGCATTCCTAAACCCAATTTTATATAGCTTACCAAAACTCCAGCATTCAAATAAACTGCGAAGTGCCACCCACTCTGTGATAGATGCTCAGAAGCCATCAGCGCCTTGATTTGATGTAGTCGATACAACGATAGCTTTGAAGACCCTGTTACATGCACACACAAAGGCACCCCAAAGCGGAATGTTCATAACCCATAGCCGCTCTTATAGTCAATAGTTCGAGAGGTTTGAAGACCTCTAACATTCACAGTAAACATTCATCCAAAAGCTACCCCGCACAGGCGCTGTAGACGCAGACCCGATAGTTCGATAGTTTTGTTAAGAGAATATCAATAACGACCCTGTTTGCAGACACAAATAGCAAACATGATAATGGCGACTGCTGGCACCATATTAATGATATTACAGTGAGTGATTCACGATCCCACCTGAACAATGGTCAACCCACGCCCACGTGGGTAGAAAGGGCGTGAAACGAGCAAATATAATGGAATGCAATATTATAACATCATGGTACTACAAACAATGATGGTGGGATTTACAAACAATAGTACCACGAATAAAATGACGGTAGCAATTACAACTGCGTCAAAGAGAAACGAGAGTAGCATAACAGCCTAATTATACAGAGTGGGCAGAATCGTGGATGAAAACTACCGTCACCAAAATCGCTGGCACCCAGTTAGAATTTTGGTTACCCGACTCAGAATGACACATTTTGGTTCCCCTTTAGAAGTATATCAGCGCCCTCTACGAGTTTCCTTACTGGTCGATCAATTAGTTGATTGATACATTTATTTATAAATTCTTAATCTATCAATGAATGGTCCCAAAAGTAACTGGAGAAAGCACCAACATCCTTGGGCATAGAAAGCAAAATGTAGTCATGGACTGGTGAAGCGGGAAGGCACCAACATTTTTTGGTGCAAAAAGTGCGCATCATACTTTTTGGTCTAGCCAACAATAAGAGGGGGTGTAGGATGGGAGCGGACTTTGAATATAAACAAAAATGCAAACTAAAATAATATAGGAAGGAGTGGTTCCAACAACTGAAAAATACCGGATTTACGTCATAGTGCGACACATATCGCCTTGACAACAAGAAGAGTGAAGCCAAAATGAGTGGGAGGAGAAACTCGAAATTCACTTAAATTTTATATAGTGAAAGTACGACCAGAACAATCTCTGGTACGACCCACTCAAACCGGAACAAAGATCAGCGATCTGTTTACCTTCCCTGCTCACGTACCAGTGTCGTGCTCAATACATTCGCGTGTAACAAAAGAGTTGGAAGGACTGAAAATAATTTTATTTAAATTTCTGTCGCTTCCCGTTATATTTTGTCATAGAAGAGTAAAAAAAAAAAACATTACATCAATATCAAGGCACAAGCAAATTATGGTCGTTGATGTCAATTTTTCTATGAAATATAATACCAAACTCATCGGTACTGACAATGTGACCATAATTTTCATACTGTTGCTATAATAATAAATTCACCAGGTAAGAAGTCCAATCGACTCTGAACTCTATGAATATACTTCATCGCAATAGTATTCCAATCGGCTAAAAGCTTCGAGATGACCACATTCCACTGTGAAAGTATTTCAATCGGCCCAAGCCTCTCAATGACTATGTTCACTGTGGAAGTAAGCTATTCCATTCGACACAGGCCGGGTATTTTTTTCTGCAGTTTGTCCACAAGATAACGAAATGTCCAGCTAAGCTTTACTCAGTCTTTATCTCTGCCTCCAAACCGTACATGGGTACCCGCTAATGGGAAATTAATGGAACGCTGTTCTTGGGAGGAGAGGCTATTGATCAGCAGCCCATAAACAAGAAAGCAACCCTACCTCCACCCAGTATCAACAGGCCTCCAGATCATTATCACTGAAAGGGATTCCAGCTCCAAGCTGCAAGCTATGCAGAAGGCTTCGACAATGCCTCAGGTTGCAAGATATGCATAAATCTATAACAAAACTTTGGAAGGGGCAGGTCACTGATTTAAATTAATTCATGCACAAGCAGACCTGTACACATTTCGGTCTTTAGTCATTTTGTATTGGTCATCATGTATGGTTTTGTATCTTTGGACAAAGCAAAGATGGCAGGAAGAACAAGCTTTCTGCTGCCTAGCCCGTGAGTCTAGAGCTCGAGTCAATGACAATACCTCACATGCAAAAATGGAAACAGCCTACAGGCCACCCCAGACGCTGCACACAAAGCATGAAAAGAATATGACAGGCCCAATTAGCACAATTAGGCTATAAACGAACATTTTCCAAAAGCGTAATCGAAAACAGAATGATTTGTTCATCCCATGCAGAACCAGTTTAATTGTTGAGCTCTTATTGGTCTATTTTCATCCCTTTGGCGTTTGACCTCTTGGCGTGTAAATTATATGACGTGGACGATTATTAGTCCGTTGCAAATACCACGATAATTTATGTCGCGAATGCTAAATGCATCTTTTGCGTTAGCGAAAACTGAGTCAAGAATACTATTTGTTATACAAATAACTCCATAACATAGAAATCGCTCATCCTTTCCACTGTGTTAAGATAAGGGAGTTGAGCAGTTAATCTAAAGTCCGGGTCTATTTTTGTGCACTATATCTACTTTATTATAAAAACGGATCGTAAGATGATTTTAAACATTATCAGCGCTGTGATCATGCTATTTGTGTAGAAATGTTTATGCGCTTAATAAATTTTCATTCATTCATTTTCATTCATTCACAATATACTTGTTTACAATTTTTATTCGCAAATATAGGCCTAATCACCGATAACGTTTTTGCTGGCGATGTTTGCCCGGAAATGGTTAGTAATCTCTTAGGTGTGGCAGACATTAACAGTTTTATAGCTGGAGCCATGGCAACAGCTAACTAGTTGATTACCGCTGGCATAAAACTTCAGTTCTACTTCCAGAGTTGATGACAGCTGATGGCTATGCTAAAAACAAAGCTATTTATGATACTGGTGATTAGGAGTTGAGGTTTAGGTTTAGATCATTCTTCTTTTGACTGATTTTTACAGACTGTGTGTCCTAGATTCTCCTTTCACAGGCTTACGTTACGTGCATGTCCAGCGCTGAAGTAGTTTATGCATCATCACTATACAACAGGAAAGAGGGAGCAGAAAGGGGAAATAGGTAGGGAAATAGAAGAGAAATAGGGTAAAAGAAAGACATGACTGAGACGAAAATATCATAATTTGCGTCTTGGTCAGTCTCGGATTTAGATAAAAGTTGTCACCTACGCAAATGAAATTTGTGCCGCTTTCTCTGCGAAAACGCGACAGTCACAGCGCAGTGTAACTCAGAACAAGGGTGTGAGGGGTGGGTGGGGGTGTGGGTGATGGGTTAATAGGATTCCACAACCCCTCCTAAATACTTATAATCTAATCTTCACTTGATCCCACCCACTCTGCAGTATGCACAGAAATAACCGGACTGATATAGATAGCAATAAAAACAATTTGGCCAATGCTAGTGCTTTAAAATCCAGTTTAATGTGTGGGTCCAGCGGGGATCGATCTGAAATGTCAAGATAAATGCTATTACAACAGCCATTCCCATATGTGTTATAAGAGTTTTGCATTCATCATTGGCATCTCCAACGCAATAGACTTATAGTACAAAAGGTTTATTTACACAGAATGGTTTGCATACCTTGCCAGTTTACTAAGACCCAGGATTCGTTTGTTAGGCAGGTAGCCTATAGACACCTGCAACAAACATGAGTTTGCAATGATTTTACATGTATTTTGATTAAAAGCATAATATGTTAGAATAATTAAAATTAAAAAATATTAGACTGCAAATTTAGACCAATTTGAAAAAAAACCCAACTATATACAGAAATAATTGTACAATATTGACCAAACACAATTTTAAAATGATTAAAGACTTTTAATCGTAACATAATTTTCTAACAGTATCATCATCGTATTTCTGAAATTGAAACAGTTGATTGAACATATTCCTATTTTACAATGTATGACTAATACAACTGGTAAAAAAAAAAGCAGATGCTATATCAGTGAAGACGTTGAGCACTTTGAGATGCAGATGACTGATACATCCTATACTGGATGACTGGAAACGATAATGGTAAGGAAGAAGGAGATGACGACGGCGATTGATGCTGATATTAAAACTACAGAGGTAAAACAGGATTTGTTTCCATTAGGCCTATAGCACAGTGATTTGCAGTGGTTCCTCAATGGCGCAAGGGAAAAACGCCCCTGTGATTGGTTTAGGTGCTTATGGATGAAAGAAACAACGACAAAGGCGATGGTGAAATGACGACGCGGGTAATTAATGATGAAAAAGATGTTACAACGCCATGATCAGAAAGACGATAATGAAAACACGTATAACAACGACGACGATAATGAAAACACGTATAACAACGACGACGATAATGATATCGACGATGAAGAGTTCTTACCTTTCCCATAAATGGCACGAGGTGATGCTCACAGAGGGAGAACATTTCTATATCTCTGACGATCACCATTTCATCGTGATCTTCGTCAAACACAGCATCATTCAGTACATCTGTAAGCAAATGCATTAAAATATTATATATTTCCACAGAACTGGAAAACGCTGAAGAAAAAGAAAAGCAGAAAAAAAATGTTTCTGGTGTTACCTGGAAAAAGATGAACATGAAGAGGAGAAAGAGATGGCGAAAGAAAATGTGGAGACAGGAGGGGAACAAGAGAAATAGGAGGAGAATGGATGGGAGCAAGAAGAAGGAGATGAAGAAGAGGGAGGAGTTAGTTATATAGATTAACGTCCCCGGACACACAAGCGTATAGGGGACGATTTTTAATTGAGGGAGGAGAAGAGGTCAAAGTTAATGTAACCCTACAAAGAGAGCTACTACGAGCTAGCCACGACAGAGTAAGGACATTTGTTATAAGTACACACGCACGCTTGAACGAAAAACCTTCAAGAATTTGCTTTTACAGCAGTAAACCTAATCCGCCATTCTGCTTTAATAGAGCAGAAGTGCGGATTAGGTTTATTGCTGTAAAAGCACATTCTTGAATTAAAGCAGAATTGCGGATTAGGCTTATTGCTGTAAAAGCAAATTCTTGAAGGTTTATAAATGTAGCCGACTGCTGTTCGCTACTGGTGCGGTATTTCTATCCCTAAACCTTACTAGTCATGTAGTATGCTATCTTGACCGTTTCGTGTAACGTGTTTAGCCGACGCGTCGTCTGCTACACGCACAGCCTTTGTTTAAACTTACCGCCAAATGCGACACCTTGTCAGAGCCGTACACTAGCCCCCTTTTATTTCTGTCCATCAAATAATTATTATGTAGCTAGCCTTAGATATTATTCTTATGGAATGTTGTATGAATTTAGTTTATATTAGAATAGTTAAGGCCGAGATCGCTAGTCCCAGTGATGTAACCTGCGATAACACTGTGTTTGTAGCTTGTGTTAGTGTGTACATAGAGATTCATGATTTGTAAGAGTTACAGATAAGTCATGCATTTTATTTGTATATAGTTAGCCAGATTGGACATTAAGCTTTTAGAGCATGTAATACGTATGGGTTTTTGGTATGTCTTAAATGTATCATTTGTATCTTTTTGTGAACTTGTGTGCTTAAGGTCGTACTTTGAGTCGCGTATTTTCGAAGTTTATTATTTATCTGTACCTTGTATGAATAATTCATGTACATATTTGGGAAGCTTGTTTTATGCCCTTTCTGGTGATGTGTATTATGTTATGTTTTGATTTGTATTAGGCCAAAGGCGAGCGGGATTTGTAAATTGAAAATAACACAAACTTGGCCCACAGGCACTTACTTAAGGCTCCGCGAGTGGCTCGCGCATGTGCGTCTCCGCTAAGGCTGGCGCTGTATGATAAAAACCGACTGACCCCCCAGTTGGAGGGGCAGTGAGACGGCAGACACGGGCCGACACAGAATGTACATACTACTGTAAATGACTGTCTGTTCCGTGGCTCAAAATTATTCACTCAGAAATAAATGCTGGAAATAGAACCACATCTTCGATTGGTGTGCGAGTGTGAAAGAAAAGGAAAAGAGAGTCTTCTTCTTCTGTACTCCTACTACCAGCCTCCTCTAGAGCGCTCCGCTCTTCTTCCTACTTCTACCACCTACCCTCCACTCCGCTACATCGATCTGGCGCTGCGAGCAGGATCCCAGCTAACACGGAGCAGCAGTCATTGAAAGACCCAGACCAAGACTAACAACGGCGACCTCAAGAATTTTAACCAGAAGCCAAACAAGGATGGCGGAGCAGGACAGCAGTGTGCAACTCCCAGCTAGCACTGGACCGTCGGTTGCTGTGGCCACAGCTAACAACAGTCAACCTCCCTCCCAGGTGGACGGCAGCGGACCATCGAGTGACCGAGTGAGCGGCGTCCAAGACGTCAACGGCCCACCAGCCCTCACGCCACGCCTCTACGTGATGCCGCCTCCCAAGCTACCTTCTTTTTCGGGTGAGGACGGGCAGGACTTCGAAGATTTTCAAATGGAGGCCACCCGAATCCTGAATAACTGTCACCTAGACACTGGCGCGGCGGTGGAGTGGCTGCTGCAAGCACTGACGGGGTGTGCCCGACAGGAAGTTCTGCGGAGAGCAGACACCGCTGTTACGGCAGACGGCATCATGGAAGTCCTGACTGCGGCGTTTAGCGACCAACGGGGCACGTCAACCCTCCTGACTTCCTTCCACAACAGGCGGCAAGGACCAACTGAAAGCATACTCGAGTATGCCCAACATCTTCAGTTGCTGACGCAAAGGATCAACGGGAAAAAGGCAGGACATCTGGGACTAAAGATCTAGCGTCCCAAGTGTCGACACCACGCCCGGGTCCTGCGCCAAGAAGATCACTGCGTCTAGCACAGAAAACAGTCTCCGATACCTAGCCTCTGGTATGTACATAATGACACTGTAAAGTAGTATGGGAATACTCTCAGATACGGACTTTTATTTTAATGAGACAACTAAACAATTCTGTGTAGATATGATTTTTTTTTAATTGTCTGTGTAAATACTGTTTTTTTTTGTGCTATTTTAATAATGTATCATGCGTTAGTTATGTCCATCGATTTTGAGCATTGTTGCTAAACATATGCAGTTTTGTAGAAATTAACATGTGTACGGTGTACGTGTAGAATAGAATAGATATTAGGGAAATAGTACTGTTTAGAGCTTTGATGTTTACGGCAGGATGTTTTGTAAAGGCAGGTAAACTGTACATGATTCGCATTTTGTTATGATGTTAAATATGGACCTTTTTGAGATACTGGACTCCCTGTCAAATACATAGTCAGTCATCCCATTAGGCGATGCCAAGTTCATATTTTAACGTTTTCTGGTTAGGTCAGATTCGTGTCGTAAAGGACGAGTCATAGGGATTGTTGTTGTTATCCTGACTTAAGATGTCGGATGGTTTCCACGGGCAAGTTAATGCCTTGGCCCAGTGATGCTATTCAAGTAGCAGCACATCTGCTCTTGAGTACAGTTTCTCAGCGCGGACGCTGAGTGGTTAAAAAGCCGGTGCGAATGTAGCCGACTGCTGTTCGCTACTGGTGCGGTATTTCTATCCCTAAACCTTACTAGTCATGTAGTATGCTATCTTGACCGTTTCGTGTAACGTGTTTAGCCGACGCGTCGTCTGCTACACGCACAGCCTTTGTTTAAACTTACCGCCAAATGCGACACCTTGTCAGAGCCGTACACTAGCCCCCTTTTATTTCTGTCCATCAAATAATTATTATGTAGCTAGCCTTAGATATTATTCTTATGGAATGTTGTATGAATTTAGTTTATATTAGAATAGTTAAGGCCGAGATCGCTAGTCCCAGTGATGTAACCTGCGATAACACTGTGTTTGTAGCTTGTGTTAGTGTGTACATAGAGATTCATGATTTGTAAGAGTTACAGATAAGTCATGCATTTTATTTGTATATAGTTAGCCAGATTGGACATTAAGCTTTTAGAGCATGTAATACGTATGGGTTTTTGGTATGTCTTAAATGTATCATTTGTATCTTTTTGTGAACTTGTGTGCTTAAGGTCGTACTTTGAGTCGCGTATTTTCGAAGTTTATTATTTATCTGTACCTTGTATGAATAATTCATGTACATATTTGGGAAGCTTGTTTTATGCCCTTTCTGGTGATGTGTATTATGTTATGTTTTGATTTGTATTAGGCCAAAGGCGAGCGGGATTTGTAAATTGAAAATAACACAAACTTGGCCCACAGGCACTTACTTAAGGCTCCGCGAGTGGCTCGCGCATGTGCGTCTCCGCTAAGGCTGGCGCTGTATGATAAAAACCGACTGACCCCCCAGTTGGAGGGGCAGTGAGACGGCAGACACGGGCCGACACAGAATGTACATACTACTGTAAATGACTGTCTGTTCCGTGGCTCAAAATTATTCACTCAGAAATAAATGCTGGAAATAGAACCACATCTTCGATTGGTGTGCGAGTGTGAAAGAAAAGGAAAAGAGAGTCTTCTTCTTCTGTACTCCTACTACCAGCCTCCTCTAGAGCGCTCCGCTCTTCTTCATACTTCTACCACCTACCCTCCACTCCGCTACATATATATAAAGCATAAGAAAACCTTATCGTTAAAAATATGATTGAGGAGACAAAAACAACAGAAGTAAACGAATATAATGTTTTCTTGCGGGGCAGCAGGGGTGGGGCGGGTGGTGATGTGCGAGGGATGGGTTGAGAGGGTGAAAGAGAAAGAGAGGAGAGGAGCGGGAAGGGGGAGAAATAAGGCAGGGTGCTGATTTGCTAGGATCTTGTGCACTCAAGAGGATCATGGCAAACCACATGAACGGACCTTGATCCCAGGTCTTACTAGTTGAAAACAATCGGGAAACAACAGTATAGAAAAAAAAAAACTATAAGATCAAATTCACCACCAAGTTCTCACAATTAGGTCACTACAAAATGAGTACCAAAGTGTTCTTGTAAGCTTATATATCTATATGTATGTTCCAACCCACTTCACCACTATACACAACAATGATTGTTGATTTCATTTCAGACGTTACACTAGAACCCTCCAAACACATTTCACATTACCCATACCTATAATGTAATCGATAGTGGTTTTGAACCTTTCAATGAAAATGTAGAATTAGCACGCACTATGTCCTTTCTCCCCATCCCCGGTCGCCCAGGATTGTGCTCAGTCGTCTGAGGGTCAGACTATGCGCCCAAAGCGTGCAAGTGGGCGCCTCGGGCGGCTTGAGAAAGATCCTGTGTCGGCGAGCGCCTTGAGCGGCTCTTGAGCTAGTAAAGCGCTATATAAAATTTATTAAATAAAATAAAGTAAATAAATAAATTAATTAAGCTACTACCCTGCACACTGCGGAGACTCGTCGAGACTTACGTTCGCGTCTCCACGTAAGCTTCGGCGAGTCTCAGATACGCATTGTGGTTAATACTAATGCTAACTTGTACTCCAGTACGTGCGATCTTATACTTATAAGTTTAACCATCTACTCTATCCAACCTCCCCCACTCCCATCTCTCTTTCTCTTCTTTCCTGTGCGCTATTGTTCTTGTACTTATTACTATAGCCAAAATTCAGGGGAATGGAGTTGGAGGTAAGTGGGTGGGGGTAGGGGGTGGGATGAGGTAGGAGTAGAGTAGATTGAGTGGGTTGATGCTGGAGATGGGAAATAAAGGTGGGCTGTGGTGCGAGCATTGCTTTCAAATTCGTAAATTCATTTATGTCCTTTATTGGACATGTAACAATTGTTGCAATTACAAGGAATTAAAATATTTTTCACTCCTCCAGCGAGATTCACATGTGTACCTTTATATAAACAACTCATCATTTAGACTAGCTTGCCTTTTAGGCCTATCACAAACACAACAGCAACATTTGCCAATGGAAACACGGACAGCGCTTTGAGCAGCTCTTGAGTTGGAAAAGCGCTCTATAAGAGCTATTACATGAATTAAACACTCAGCGTTGTATGGAGTGCACAGACTGTTCAGTTTGAAATGCTGTAACAAACGACTACAGAAATGGTTTGGTAGACATCACCGTATTGATCCTTATCACAAAGTAGTGACAGCTAAATCTTCGTGTGAAGAAGCATATTTTACTCCTTTTGCTCTTAACGTACTTGAACTTCAAGTTAAAGCTTGAGTCGATAATGACAGCCTATTGGCGTACCTGTAACTTCGCTGTCATTAACTCTGAACACAAATCCACACTTTTATTTCGCTCTACTTTTTGTGGCCCTTTTTTTTTTTTTTTTTAAATAAAGTTGTATGGTCGACGACAGTGAAATCAGCGCAAACAGAATTCGGAAGAATCATAATATCTTAAATTTTAAAGTGTGATGCTGCTTTCCCATTTAATTTTGCGTTCGTACTTTTCTTTTCTTTTCTTTCTTTCTTTCTTTTTTTTTTTTGGGGGGGGGGGGGAGAGATTTGTGGGTGGTGGCAATGAAAGAACGAAAGAAATTTTGTATGTTTGTTTGTAGATTATAGTCACACGACACTTTCGCATATAGGTGACTACTGGACCGATTTATACTGACACCAGCGGGCCAGTTGTTGATAAAGGGGAAAATAATATGATCACACGTTGACCAATCCGGGATTCGAACCAGCGACCTTTCGGTTACTAGCAAGATGCTCTTACCAACTGAGCTACCCGGCCCCACGAAATTTTGTATTTCAACTATCAGTGCTATCAGAAGTACAGATCGTGGACATAGGGATTGACATGTCATTGCAGTTCCCAGAAAATAGACTGCTGCGGCTCCGATTATTTCTGCCAAACGGTGATGTTTTTTTCTAAAACGGTTCTCGCTAAAAAATAAAAAAATAAATTTAAGAAAAAAAAGTTAGAGAGCTTTTTTTTTTTCCTAGTATTTTCTTGTTATTTCTGCTGTATTATGCACACTTCTCTAATGCTATTATTGTTCAGTTTATATCAGCGCTAGACATGCAAATCTGCTTCTGTCGGTTTATCCACAGTTTCGTACACGCATGAACAATGATCAATTGAGTACGAAACCTTCACTGAAGAACAACAGCATCAAACATGCGCCTAGACCGCAGTTTCGTAAATAGACAAGATCAAATCTCTCTGTCTTTGCTAAGCATTAGGAAGCAATTTGCATTCTATCCCAAGGTGGATTTTCCTTCTCAAGATGTCTCGTCTCCGGACTTCCTTCTTTGCTATTCATAGAAACTTCTGGGAGAAACTGTCGTGCTTGCTATTCATAGGAAAAGTCGTCGGAAGAAGCATAGTGACATTCTCCCTCCCCCGCAAGAAATTTTATCTCTGCTGGGAGGTATGGATAGTATTATGGGCATGGGTAGTGATTGATTTTTTTCAACAAGATGCTGTGGACATCTCGTGTGCATTTGCGCAGCTCTAATATATTTAATTTTTTTTTTTATGACGATGTCCTAGTTTAACACCAGATCATGACTAAAATAGACATGGTCATTTTTTCCTTCTATACAATTTATACTTCTGCAATAAACAACGAACATTAAGCGATTAAAACGCGAGGATGAGGTAAGACATGAGTGGAAATGGAGATAGGGTTAAGGGGGAGAGTGTACTTTGGATGAATGGTAGTGGCAGGCAAAAGAGACAATACCCATCTTGATTTTGATGACTGTGTGACAGGAACCCCGAATGAAATTCATTAAAACCAAATCATTTTAAATGGGCTTTGTGTCTACAGTTGGGACCACGGCGATCCCAGGACATGACAGCTGAACTTTATGGAAGGAAATGAGCAAATAGCACTCTATGCAAACTTTGAATTTTTTGTTATCTGTTCGGTGGGTATAAATACGTAAGCCTATTAATATGTACAAATTGAACTGTTGTTATATAGCGCTTTGCAGCTCAAAGAGCTCATCAAGGTGCCGAAAAACAGGGTTACATTCCTCATAAGGCGTCTTTTAACCATTTAACGCCCCAGAAAACGGAACAATCCCGAGCAACTTAGGGAGATGAAGCCCTATAATGTTTGTTAGTTGTATTTATGTAACTCGCACTCGCCCGTCAAGGACATGGGCGTCAAGATATTTACAGTCCGTTTAATGGAATGCATGCGTCCACAGACTAGACCTCGATCTATTCTCTCGTCAGAAGAAATAAAATAAGAATGCTCACCTAGCCTCAATTGACATCAAAGCCACCAACCACCTCCACCACATCCTATCCCGTCTCGTTTAGTTTCAGCCGAGAATAGCAACACATTGCTACTGACTCAATTTTGAAAAAAATCAAACTATCTTTCAAACTCTTGGACTCATCAAACCGAGATCAGCAGTGAGTTACCATTTCTAAACTAGCCGGGAATTCATTATTTCAAAATCAGCGACCGGCGGTTACCCATCACTCCTCCAACAACTAGTCGCAAGCCATCACATTCCTAATTCAGCAGCAAGCCGTCTCCGTTCATGTTGTAGCTGTGATAGGCACTCATCATCGATCACAGGGTCATGTTCTCTGTGAATAGGCCGTCCTCAAAAACGTCGCCATCTTTTTCGAGGGGACGCGTCCGGAGGCGGCGGCCATACATGTGCAATTAGCGCCCTTTATCCCTCAGAGGTCGGCAGAAGCTGAAGAAGGGGACATTGCTATTGTGCAGAGCAGAAGGGACAGACTGATGTGTCCGGGGAGGAGCAGTTAAAAATAATCACAAGATGCCTCTCGCTTTCTCCATTTCTTTGCACGCTAAAATAACATTGGGCTGATAATCATGCGCGGTGTGACTGAACGGATGCACGGAACAGTTTAAACGTACCGAGAGTCAACTTTGCATGCAAAAGCAGTCCTTTGTGTTTCGCACTGCCATTCCTCTCGCCTTAGCTCAAGTGGTAGAGCGTTCGCCTGGCACACCGATGACCCAAGTTCGAATCCCGTGGTGGGCGAAATAAAAAGTGGCCATTTTTCACTGTCCATTTAGCAGTATGATTGCCCTGGTGGTTCAATATTGTTTTAGGTCCCTATCCCTTGTTCCCTGGAATGGTTATTCCCGTCTGCCATATCGCCAATGGTAGGTGTAGATGTTAAACCTCAATGTTCATTCTTCATTCCTCTCGGTTGCGTCAGTCTGGCCAGATGGGAACCCGAAAGCAACATAAAAAAATACATCTTCTTAATATAACCACGAGATAAGAACTTAGTATTGTACAAGATCACGACCACGGGACACAGGACTGGACAACTCTGAAGAAAAAGAAAAGCAGAAAAACGTATTAATTTGTGGTGTTACCTGGAAAAAGATGAACATGAAGTAGGGGAGGAGATAGCGAAAGAAAATGTGGAGACAGGAGGGGAACAAGAAAAATAGGAGGTGGATGGGAGCAAGAAGAAGGAGATGAAGAAGGAGAAGGAGGAGAAGAGATAAAAGTTAATGTAATCCTGCAAAGAGAGCTACTACGAGCTAGACACGACAGAGTAAGGACATTTGTTATATGTACACACACAGGCTTGAACGAAAAACCTTCAAGACTTAATTTTGTTTCCACAGCAATAAACCTAACCCGCAATTGACAACTGACAATGAAAACACATAAAACGTGAAGTATTTGTTCCGTGCCTAATTAGTCTTTAGCGGTTTCATTAAAATACACGGTCCACAAGTTTTGCAAGCATAGCTGGAATATGAAAAAAGAAAGAATTTTGTCAGTACACTGGCGAGGAGAACGAGAAAAAAGCCCACTTCACTTCAGCGGTGTGTATTACTTCTTCCCATTTATTAAGTTTTAAACACACATAGACTCACATACACACACACACACACATACACCCAAACACACCCACACATTTGTGTGTGTGTGTGAGTGTGTGTGTGTGTGTGTGTGTGTGTGTACCTGTAAAACGGCTCGAATGAGGAACGAAATTTGCCTAAGTACACGGGAGTGCTCTTTTAGTGCATGGGAGTGCAGTTGTAGTGCATGGGAGTGTTTTTAGTGCAAGGGAGTGCTCTATCCGGGACGGAGAACTTCCATCCCGTTTTCGAATTTCCTCTGCTATAGAGCGCGAAGTAGGTCAAGTTTTGCTCAAAAAAAAGTAGGTTTTAGAGCACCATTTTCTCAAAAAGTTTGACCTAATTCCGCGCCTATAAGAGAGGATCTAGGTCAAGTTTTGAACTTTCCTCGACGATTAGGGTAAGGCAGTGCCTCGACGATTAGGGTAAGGCACCCGTTCCACAAAAGGGTTAGTTGCAGCGCTGCAACTAGCCCTGACCCTAACCCTTTTCTTGAAGGGGTGCCTTACCCTAATCGTCGAGACGTGTGCCTTACCCCTAATCGTCGAGTAAAATTGCTTATCCTAGCCGTGTTTTTCAACAAACTTGACCTAATTCGCCGCCTAAGAGGCGCGAAGTAGGTAAAATTACCCCATTTTATACCTCGTACACGCATGTGTGTGTGTGTGTGTGTGAGAGAGAGAGAGAGAGATGATTAAAGTCTACATTAATGCTTCTGTTTGCATTTCCAGACTGGAAATACTTTGAAACAGTCGGGGGTGAGAGGGGGGGGAGGGAGCGGAAATCAGCGCGAGCCAAATGTCGATCTATCCGTTGGTCCGTCGGTCTGTTGGACGCCATATCTCAAGAACCATTGAACGGATTTTGACCACACTTCATAAGGACATTACCTAGGCCTGCCTCCCGTTTAATCACATTTGCTCTATAGCAAAAGTCAAGGTCACTAAAGTCATTTTGTTTACACACGTTTTGCTCAAAATTTTAAAACGGCTGAGACGATTTTGTCGAGTTTTAGTAAACAGGTACTTAAATCATGCATTATGCAATATAGCAGTACAGTTTGTTAGTCAGTCGATCGGCTCGTAGCTCCGAATTTCACTTTTTTATGTTCAAAACACACTTTTTGTCTTATCTCCAGAATACCTGAACCGAATTCCCTCATTTTTCATTTTCGGATACTTCAACTACTACTAAGCATATTAGACCATTCGTACTTGTTCTTTTTCGAAGGTCAAGGCAAGTGTGTTTCACCATTTTCTAAGCACGTTTTGCGCTATATCTAAAAATTGACTTAGCCGATTTGGATAGTTTTGTGCTTGCACATAATTTAGAAAGTGGCTATCATTCCATTCTTTCTGGTTTTTTCCTTAGGATATAGCAGTCACAACACAGTCAAGAAAATTAACACTATTGAAAATGCATATTTTTAAGCTATATTTGTGTGTCTGGAAATACATTTGAATGGCTTACCATCGTGGTAAATTTCTGGCACACTTTAATGACACGAAACTTTTATTGGTATATAAATTTAGCTTCATCGTAGTGAAAATTGCTTTCTTATGGAATTTTATCCCGCGTACGTGATGCAATATTCGATAATTGCAATTTCTCATCTTAATCGGGAGCTTCTTTTTTTAAATTTTAATCACGTTTACAACCAATGACTCCGTAGTAGTCAGACCAAAATCATATTTCTTGCTTTTTATTGTTTATCACACTTTATTTCTTCTTAAACGTTTCTGTTTTGGATTCAGTATAGTGTCTATATAGACAAGTAGGCCCGTAGGTTGCTCTATTTAACTTTTTAATTAGAGTGCAATTATGATAGAACTTCCCCAGGCAAATATGCGACGTGTAAACTCTTAACAAAAAAAGCACACGTGATTTCATTATAGGAATGATTTTTGTGTCCATGCGACACACTTCCGGTTTTGACAAATACATTTCTGTTCTCTTAAGGCTTATTATTTTAATCTATAAATACCATTCGTCTAATCGGGTATCACACAACGCAAACCGCTTGCTTTCAAATTACACAAGAATTTGGGTGTGAATTTACAACCATGCGGAAAAGAAACTCTTTAACTTAACTCGGTGTTCACAATGAAGATTTTGAACCAGACACACTTAAGTCTGTCAGTGGCCGAAATGTGAACATTTAGAATACTGTCCTCCTCCCTTCAGTTCAAGCCAGGGCAGACTTAATATTTAAGGTCAATCTACCATTACTCTAATTTACAGTGTGAAAAGTACAAAATGAATGTTATACATTATTATCAACTTTTCTTCTAAAACATAATACCCGATCCGTATTTGGCAACATCGTAGACCCCTTTTTCAGACCTACTGAAGTTGAAATTCTCACTCAAGTAGGCTGACAGTATGTCATCGTCAGATTCCTGGGAATGTATTATTAGCAATAGTCTATGCATGACCCAAGTAATCATCATTTATTGTACTATGTATGTATGTTAACTGTTATGTCTCCTACACTGGCTAAATTAATGACAACATTCCCTTTTTTAAATAATTTATGAATTACAGTTTGAAGTTTTTTAAAATGTTGCAGCCCTGCATGCATAAAAGGGACGAGGCTGCATTTCGCATAATGCGCTTACACAAAAATGGAAGCCCGTGATATACCACGATATAGGCCTAGTGGGGCATGGGAAAGAGAAAGACACGGGCCCATTGGGTCAAAACGAACACGAACCAAAATGGGGATTTCACTGTTATCATGGACAGCGAGGTCACAGCTTTTTAGGTACAACAAGCTCCACATATGTACCGTAGAAAGATACAAAATGCTAATACGTGTGTGCACCTTAAAAGCATGTTTACTCCAGCCGTTAATCTTTGCTTCTAAAAATCTATGAGGCTCTACATTACAGGTTGTTGCTCTTATTCTTTTAAATGCGCACAGGTCAAGAACTCTTCTAAATTGTGAACTTTAAAAAAAACTCTCTTCTTATTAAATACGCGTAGTTTACACGAACATTTCAAAACTATGAGCCATTCTTACAAGATATAAATACATGTAATGTTCAATAGGTGTTTCATCATGCTTACATTTGAAGTCGGTCTGAACTCCTCCAAACTTACGAGCTATTCTTACTAACACCAATTTCTTTAAATACTTGTAGGCGTAAGTGTATATATGTATACTTAACGTTAATATTTCTATATTTTTGAAGCACAAATATTTACGTTTTATTTCTTTTATATATAAAAAAAAACATTTACAACTACGTAAACGTTTTAGTCCGTTTACAGTTTAATTTTAAAAAAAATCCCTCCCATGAAACGTCGTGTTTGGGTAGTAAATATATCAAGGCAGGATAATGCTAAGAAAGAGGGACGGTTCCCTCACCTGATTCTGTGTATCACATAAAAATTAACTTATTCCGAAACTTCGGAGGCGATATTCATTGTACACGGGCATCTTTTTTATGTGAGAAAGTGTTTCCTCTCAAATGCTATACTTCCCTGGTTCCCTCACCTCGTTCTATGTATCAAAGAAACGGTAAATTATTCTGAACCTTGGAGACAGCATTCGTTCTACACGATCTATTTTCGATCTGAGAAACAGTATGCCCTCACCTGCTATACTTTCCTGGTAGCCCTTGGTGAAGAACATGAGAGCCTTTGCTGCTCGTTCTGGCGTCTTAAGCAGCCCTTGCCTGGAAGTGTCTTCACCCAGATCCTGCAGGATGGCCTTGTAATGCCTCGCCATGTCCGACGTCAACATCTTCTCTGTGGCCACGTCCCTCTTGGCGCCAATCTCCTTCACGATCCCGTCCTCCATCACGTAGCGACTCGTTAGCTGCTTCAACTGCTTGCCAGTGTCAGCCTCAGTCTCCTCCCCGTCCCCGTTCATGACAGAAGCGCCTCTAGGACCCTGGCACAGACTGGGGTGCTTGACCATGGTCAATCTACGCAATTTTTGCTCCAGCTCCAAGTCTGGGTCCGGGAGGCAAGGCGCCGACACGGCGAAAATATTGCCATTTTCCTTCTCCTCAGTGGCGACAGTGCAATCAGCTGTTGTGTTCTTCTGTTGTGACATGACTGATGGCTTATTATGATGTTTGAACTACTTTAAAAAGCAGATGTCTAAAAGATGACACTTTCGGCACGCACAAGGAATCACAGGCAAATCATAGATCACGGAACAGCAGTCTACCAAATAACCTGACCAAATAACTTTTATACTTTCAGTGACAACAAACCGGTAATAGTGTGATCGTTGTTGGCCTTTGGGTTGTTGGCTGTCGCGTTACACTCACTGGTATGCCTATCGCTCTTCTTCGTTGTTTCAGCCCTCGGCAAGCATGCTCTGCGGTATTTATAGAAAGTGTCCCCTTGCGTCACTCAGTTCGCGTGGTGCGGCCTTCTTACTACGTCGCGTGCTGATTGGTCGATAATCTATGCAAACCGTTCTGTTGGCCCGCTCCTACACCTGACTTTCAGTCACCTCAATTATCGAGTTGGTCTCATTTTATGAATACACCTTCACCAACAGGCAAACGCACACTTTATTACGAACAATTTGCCGACGTAAGACAATGTGTGTAGCGATTGCTGTCAACTGTTTACAAATAGGCTGCCGCAACCGCAAACCGACGTTAAGGAATGTAGTCTGGGTCAGTTTTCAAGGGAGACTAGTATTTTCTTGCTATTGGCTTGACCAAACAATGTCGTAGTGGGGTTGACATGGGATGGGCGATTCCAACATAAACATTGATATGGCGATCGAGATAAAAACAAAAGGAATAACGACTTGTACTCCTTTTGATGAAAAAGTATAACCCGAGGTCTAATCTGTGCAAGCAATCATTTTATCGCACGGACTTTTAAAATCATTACGCTTATAATTGACCAGTGATGTAGGCTTGCTATGACTGACATAGATCTTTTACTTTCTGAGGACGTACTCTTATAGTACTCTCGATCATGCCCATTGTATTAGATTATATCTCTTTGCGTTCAGGATAGACAGATAGATAGCCGTTTAGTGTGTAACCAAGTGGCGTTAACCTAGGTTAAGAGTTAAAAATGTTTGATCTTTCACTGAGGCTAATCCCTGAGACACTCTAAATCTAAAAGCTAACTGTTAGATATTAGGATAGAAAATATTTGCGATGCCAAGTTTAGTAGGGATGGGAAAGGTGTACAAGATGCAAGGATCAGAGCGTCCAGTTTACTGGATCTTGCGGGTAGGTGATACCTGACTAATGATACTGTGTGCTATCAGGCAGAGTGGACATTGACGGCAGCATGTCCGGCCCTATCATTTGCCTTTCAGCGATAAAAGATTAAGACAGTTAGAAGATTAACAGCTAATGGATGATAACAACCACTTGGCAATTTACAGCATATCTGCTAGTACTGCAGGATATGGAAGGTTTATGCCCCAACATCAGACTAGGACGACAGCGAAGTGGAGGATTTTTATGAAAATCTACAGGCGGTCCTTGACCAAGTGCCGAAGAAGGACATAGTCATAGTGCAAAGCGACTGGAATGCCAAGGTTGGCCAAGATGCGCACCACAACTGGGGAGACACATGTGGACCCACTGCAACAACGAGACAAATGACAGGGGTCTGAGACTCTTGGAGTTTGCCAGATACAACAATCTGGTACTGGCAAACACGCTTGGTCTCCACAAAAACTCCAGACGATGGACATGGCACAGTCCTGGCGGGGAGCATCACAACCAAATAGACTACATCATGGTCAAGAAACGCTTCAGATCAAGCATCAACATTGGCAGGACACGCACTTTTCCAGGAGCAGACATCGGAAGTGACCACGATCTCGTGATGATGTCTTTCCGGCTCCACTTGAAGAGAGTAAATACAGCAAAGTGGGCTGGTGAAGTAGATGTCAACACCATGACCACCACCTTCAACTCAGATGTGACAGATACCGCCACTGAGATCCTTGGCAAGCACCGAACAAAGAAGAAGCCGTGGATCACACCTGAACTTTTGGATCTGTGTGATAAACGAAGAGAGATGAAAAAGAAAAAGAACACCTCACAGGGAGCTGATGTCTACCGAAAAATCAACAATGACATCCGAAAAGGCATGCGCACAGCAAAGGAGAACTGGATAGAAGATCAATGCCATGACATATATAACACTCTGAACAAGAACAACAGCAAGAAGGCCTACCAGACTGTGAAGCGGCTGACAAGTGTCAAACAGCCCAAAGTCTCCACGATCCAAAGCAAGTCTGGCATATGCCTTACAGAAGAACAAGAAGTCTTGGACAGATGGACAGAGTACTGCTCTGACCTTTACAACCATACACCAAATGGAGACCCATCAGTTCTAGCATGTCCCGAGAACAGAGAAGAAGAAGAAATCCTCCCAATTCTCCGGGAAGAAGTTGAGGCAGCAGTGCAAGCGCTAAAGAAAGGGAAGTCAGCGGGAGTGGACAACATACCCGCGGAACTGCTACAAGCAGGAGGAGAAGCGATGATTGATGCCCTCACCATTATCTGTAACAAGATCTGGCAGAGTGGGGAGTGGCCTATACCATGGACCCAGTCGCTTGTCATCACTCTTCCCAAAAAAGGTAACCTTCAGGAGTGTGAAAATTACCGGACCATCAGCCTCATCAGCCATCCCAGCAAGGTCCTCCTGAAAATAATACTCAACAGGTTGAAACCCCAAGCTGAACAAATCATAGCTGAAGAACAAGCAGGATTCAGGGCAGGGCGAAGTACCACTGAGCAGATTTTCAACCTCAGAATAATCTGTGAGAAATACCTACAGCCCCAACAACATCTATATCATGTGTTCATAGACTTCAAGAAGGCGTTTGACCGAGTCTGGCATGCAGCTCCATGGGCAACAATGAAAGTGTACAACATCAGCCCTAAAATTATTGAAGTCATCAAAAGCCTGTATGACAAGGCTACCAGTGCAGTCCTCCACAACAGCGCCATCCGGAACTGGTTCAGAACAACAATCGGTGTGCGTCAAGGATGCCTGCTCTCTCCAACACTCTTCAACATCTTCCTAGAGCGCATCATGTCAGATGCTCTTGCAGACCATGAAGGCACAGTCAGCATAGGGGGTAGAGCAATCTCCAATCTTCGTTTTGCAGATGACATTGATGGATTGGCTGGAGAGGAACAAGAACTTGAACAGCTGGTACAGAGTCTTGACACCACCTCCAGAGCCTATGGAATGGAAATAAGTGCAGAGAAGAACAAAATGATGACCAACAACACCAATGGCATCAATACGGACATCAAAGTCCAAGGCCAATCCCTCAACACAGTGCATAGCTTCAAATATTTAGGAGCCATTGTATCAGACAATGGGTCCCGACAGGAAGTCCTCTCCAGGATCGCACAAACAACTGCTGCCCTGACAAGATTGAAGCCCATTTGGAAAGACAGGACCATCAGTCTACATTCCAAAGTAAGACTGCTGCGCTCCCTTGTCATCTCCATCTTCCTATATGCTTGCGAAGCATGGACCCTCACAGCAGATCTCCAACGAAGAATACAAAGCATGGAGATGAGGTGCTACAGAAGACTTCTGGGCATTTCCTATACCCAACACATCACCAACGACGAAGTCCGACAGACCATCACAGAAGCCATTGGACAACACGATGACCTGCTAACAGTGGTGAAGAAACGAAAACTCCGATGGCATGGCCACGTCACCAGATCATCAGGCCTTGCAAAGACTATTCTGCAAGGCACAGTGCAAGGAGATAGAAGAAGAGGGAGACCGAAAAAGAGGTGGGAGGACAACATTCGAGAATGGACTGGTTTGACACTGAGCGAAGCCATCAGGGCTGCTGAGGACAGAGAAAGATGGAGTATGCTGGTTAAAGGATCATCTGTGGTGCCCCTACGACCTTCGGGTTACGGGATGGGATAGGATAGGATAGGATAGGATAGGATAGGATAGGATGTTATTGGAAATTTTAGATGACAAACTGATAGTCCATAAATCAATGTGGTTTCTATGTTCGCATTTAAACTCTAATTTTATGAATTTGCTGCATAAACTTGAATATAGAAAGATAATAAAGACGATTGAAGAGGTACGGTCAGCTAATAAGGTTATAAAATCTTTTGGCCAGTAGTTGATATCCTTTCCCGATCGAAGTAGGCTTAGGACTTTCTTTAGGAATGTACATTTTAATATGAGCTTGAAGTATTGTTTTTATTGGTTTGGTATATTCTCTGATGTAATCATTATGCATGCTATGATTATGTGTGGAAACAAACCTTTATTATAGTGAATATTCTTGATTTGGTTCGTATTCTGTATTCTCTCTGTAACCCTGTAATGCATCTCTTTAAGAAAATGGGTTCATGTCCATTCTCGGTATATGTGTGTGATCTTGGGATGGTTTATTTACAGGTCTGTCAGAGCAGATGACCGAGGAATTTACGAGCTAAGATAGCAGTTGAAAAGTTTTGTTTTAACTTTGTATCAACGGGGGTTGTAATGCCAGACTCGGTAGCGCTATCGGTCCAGGCGTTCACGAGGTCAGCGGGCAGGGTCAAAGTTGGATCGTAGAATTATACATGTATCTCCCTGTTAATGTCCAGACTTTCTTGGAAGAGGATGTCAACACTATGCAGGTAGTTAGGCTTATCTTTTGTTTAAGTGTCTTAAAGAAGGGGTCAGTTATTTAGTAGAGATCTAAGTTATTAAGCTAGGCTAGAGGGACATTAGAAGATAGAAGTATCATCACGGATAGGTCTCAAGGTTTGATCGACAGGAAGGAGGAGAGAAGAACTAGTGTTAGGACCAACAGTAGAGTTTAGGACCGAACTGCCCGGGGATGAGGAGAATAAAAACGGGTGCAGGTAAAGGATTCGAGAAAGATAGAAAGAGGGACAGATAGATAGAAAGAGGGACAGATAGAAAGAGGGACAGATATATAGAGATAGAGGGATAGAGGGATAGAGATAGAGAGAGGGGCCGGGTAGCTCAGTTGGTAAGAGCGTCTTGTTAGTAACCGAAAGGTCGCTGGTTCGAATCCCGGATTGGTCAACGTGTGATCATATTATTTTCCCCTTTACCAACAACTGGCCCGCTGGTGTCAGTATAAATCGGTCCAGTAGTCACCTATATGCGAAAGTGTCGTGTGACTATAATCTACAAACAACAACAGAGATAGAGAGAAGGACTTGTAGAAAAGTCTAGGGAGAGACGAGAAGGACTGTCCCGAGAGAAGATGTGTAGTTCAGTTAGAGTTAGTTAAAACGGGAAAATAGACCATAAACATTGATTTGCACCTAAATATTCCCAAAAAAAACCCAAACCATTTGTCGAATGTGCTTGTGTTTTGGACACTCAAAATTAAAGTGAAATTCGTCACCAATAGAACCCATATTGTAGTTCCTACAAAATCTTTCTTTCTTTATTACACCTTCCCATTTAATAAATTTAAATACATTAATAATATTCTCTAACACTTTGCGTCATAATACTTTAATTATGAAACGTTGGTATCAGATTATTGATGTATGCTTATATCGCAAACAACGACTATTGCAAATTAATAATTGGATATATTAATAAGAACATTTATTACGATGATAAATATTGAACCAGCTAACCATAAGAGCGAGGTCGCTGATTTTTTTTCCATTTAAAAGATAATATAATTAGCATGACAGCTACCTTAATCAAAGTGCAAAAAAGGGCACTGTTGTTATAATAAGTAATAATGACTAAATAGTTTTGAATATTACATCCTCATTTCCTATCCTATCCCGTAACTCTGAGGTCGTAGAGGCACTACAGATGATAGTTTAACCAGCGTACTCCATCTTTCTCTGTCCTCAGCAACCCTCATGGCTTTGCTCAATGTCAGACCAGTCCATTCTCGAATGTTGTCCTCCCACCTCTTTTTCGGTCTCCCTCTTCTTCTACCTCCTTGCACTGTGCCTTGCAGGATGGTCTTTGCAAGGCTTGATGGTCTGGTGATGTGGCCATACCATCGGAGTTTCCGTTTCTTCACCACTGTGAGCAGGTCATCGTGTTACATTACATTACATTACATGGTTATTGCTTTAGGTCCAGCGGGCTCTTCCGAGCCAAATCAGGACCAAAAAAATCAAGACCACGACTTCGCTGAAAGAGGACCCACCCCTGATCCGCATAAAAGATCTGCCGAAACAACCCTAGTGGTAAGAAATAAAGACATCCCATGCAGGGGATGCTGAGGCTATACTCTAATTTGTCGAACCACCGTTTACAAAACCAAAATAGAATACAAACATCATTATAAAATTTCAACAAAACACATACATGTATAGAAAATGCCTACAATGCTAAATAATAACATCACAGGAAGCCCCAGTGACCACCTGGCAGAAAGCGTCCAATATTCCCAAGATGATCCAACAGACCTCACATACAAATGAGAAGTTTTGTTCCCGAAGAGTTTTCATGAAAAAAGGTAGGTGACTGGTCTGGCGAAGAGAAAATTAGTTTAGTAGATTGATAGAACAGAATAGGAATGAGAAAGAACAAAGGAGATAGACAGCGACAGTGGGAATTTCAAGCACTTAATTTCCACAAAGTGGGGATACAATTTATACTAAAACCCCCGCACCCACACGGGGGAAAGTCATCGTGTTGTCCAATGGCTTGTGTGATGGTCTGTCGGACTTATTCGTTGATGATGTGCTGGGTATAGGAAATGCCCAGAAGTCTTCTGTAGCACCTCATCTCCATGCTTTTTATTCTTCATTGTAGATCTGCTGTGAGGGTCCATGTTTCGCAAGCGTATAGGAAGATGGAGATGACAAGGGAGCGCAGCAGTCTTACCTTGGAATGTAGGCTGATGGTCCTGTCTTTCCAAATGGGCTTCAACCTTGCCAAGGCAGAGGACTTCCTGTCGGGACCCATTGTCTGATTCAATGGCTCATAAATATTTGAAGCTATGCACTGTGTTGAGGCATTGACCTTGGACTTTGATGTCCGTGTTGATGCCATTGGCGTTGTTGGTAATCATTTTGGTATTCTCTGCACTTATTTCCATTCCATAGGCTCTGGAGGTGGTGTCAAGCCTCTGTACCAGCTGTTCAAGTTCTTGTTCCACTCCAGCCAATCTGTCACGAGCGGACTCCTTAGTCTGTGGCCCCTGCTCGCGGTAATCCTCCCCACTTGCCACTGACCACGCGACCCCAAGCCCCGCCCCTCAGTATAGTCCCACGTGACCCGCGACCGGACTTTTGAAAGTTAAAGGTTTAGCTCCAGCAGTCCACTATCGCAAGCCCACGGTAACACCTCGCCCTGCTAGACACGTCCGCCTTCGCCGCGACCTCTGAGCTCAGCTATACTTTTGTGTTCCACCCGTTCTTGGTCAAGGTAAGAGGAGTGATTTATTCCATATCATTTTGCTACCCATCACCCGTCGATTTCCCCACGTGTTCGTATGTCTTGTAGATACTTACGTCCGTGTTTGTGTATCGTTGTGATGAATTGCTTGATATATCATTTTGCTCTATGTACTCTTTGTCTGTAGTTTGATTGATGCACATAGCCATGCCCAGGCTTAGATTTATACATGTATATATGCATATCTATATTTCTGTATAATTCCCCCTGCCGTGATTGCCCTGTTGTATAGACTAAAGTACATTGATAATCCCCATTGCATATAATAGCCATTGCCCCTGTATTTACACCCCTTTTCTTCGCCCTAACCAGAATGTGTAAATATCCACCCCTGTTGTTAGTAACCCCTCTTAGGCGCCGAGACTCTCATACGTTATCGGCGGCTGTTAAATTCTCCCAACTCCAACGAAAAACCCCTGGCAGTCATTAGTGATATAGATGGACCATTGGAAAGTACTGGTCATTCCTGACCAGTGCTTCCAAATTCAAATCTGATTCGCATGCGCGCTGAACAGCGCGGCATCCAGAATGTGGGTGCCCTCCTGACGTAGAGAACTGATTATTTGCAGAACGGTTCCTATACGGGTGCCTGCGGGACTCAACCTCGCTGCGTGCCTCCCATATATCTGGTTGGCACTGGGACGCGAGAAGACCCAGCCTCACCCAGCCAAAGTGACGCTGACCGGTACAACCAACGCCACGCTACTGTACACGGACGCAACCCAGTGACCTACTTGAGTCACACCACCCACGCTCGCATCGCAACTGACCAACACAAGCCGCCATCCAGTCTCCAGCGGCTACAACAGCCGACTAAACCGAAGCTAAGTGTGCCCTCCGCGCACACCACAACTCTTGAACTATCTGGTTGCCCACGCTTGGTCAACCAGCTATCTCGTGCCACCTGATGAAAGCAGTCCATACTCGCCCCTATTGACTTTCTTTAGCTAGACCAGAATAACTCCAGACTACTCTGTTCTTCACTAGACCATCACTCGTGATCCATTTGTAAACCAACCAACTATAGTTGGCCTACGTCCACTTAATAAATTGTTGATATTGTATTATAAACACCCTGCTTCCCTTGTCTAAGTTCTTCACTACTGTTACCCCTCGTCTGTCCTTATAACTCTCTAGCACTACTTAGTACTCCCAAGCATTACCCCCTGAATGTCATCGCACATCGGCCTATAACAAGGGAGGAGATACAGCGCGGGGAGTAATTGCTTAACCCACACCCCCACACCCCCTATATTCGTGACACAATCCATCAATGTCATCGGCAAAACGAAGGTTGGAGATTGCTTTACCCCCTATTCTGACTGTCCTTCGTGCTCTGCAAGGGCATCTGACATGATGCGCTCTAGGAAGATGTTGGAGAGTGTTGGAGAGAGTAGGAATCCCTGACGCACACCGATTGTTGTTCTGAACCAGTTTATGTTTATTTATTAATTTATTTATTTATTTACTTATTTACTTTTAGTTTTGAGACTTTATTGTCCATTTTTATCGGGAATTTTTTGGACGCCTCCCCTTGGGAAGGTGTTGTCGCAGCTTGTGGCGCGCCCAAAACCAACCTATTATTAGTGTATTTTTTTTCTTGAAATTTTGTTGGGGTGGAGCAAACCGGAGTACCCGGAGAAAAGCCCCGAGATGTTGCCCGAGTCAAAGGTAAATAATTATCATATAACGGACTACTAGCGCCAAAACCGAGAGTTACCAGTATCACGAGATAATTGAAATTAACATGTTTTCTGTGTAATTTACAGAGATACCGGTTATCCGCAGTGTTAATTAATAATTATCAGTATTTGCCACGGTCTTTCCAGCGGCAAAACCTAATAATTACAAATATCATGAGATAATTACAAATATCATAAGAAAATTACAATTATCAAGGGAAAATTACAAATATCATTAAAAAAATTACAATTATCTTCGCAAGATCATGGTTAATTTTCATTTTGGGGTCTAGCAATCCGTCTGGAAATGGGCCAAAACCGAAAATGTTAATTTTCACTTGATAATTACAATTTTTACGTGTTAATTGTATGTTGTTGATATTTGTAATTATCACACGATATTTATAATGATCAGGTTTTGGCGCTAGTAGGCCGTCATAATGTGAATTACACAGAACATTTGTTAATTACTATTATCACTGATACCTGTAAATGCACGTTTTTGCGCTAGTAAGCCGCCTTAGTCAGATATAAGCATGATCACGTAAAAATTGTAATTATGAAGTAAAAATTGTAATTATTATGTGATAATTATAATTTCGGTTTTGGCGCATTGCCAGACGGATTGCTAGAGTCAAAACGGAAAATTAAACATGATCACGCGAAGATATTTATACATTTTAAAAAATAATAATAATTATCCCTTGATAATTGTAATTATCCCATGGTATTTGTCATCATCTCATGATATTTGTTATTATCATGTTTGGGCGCTAGTAAGCCGTCATATATTCGGAAAAACGTAACGCCCAGAGGCGGGGTCGATTCCAAACCTATCAGGCGCCATTGGTTTCTAGCCTGTGGACAAGGTAAGTTAGTCCTCCAGCCTTAGACCACGCGGCCACAACGGTTATGTTGTTATGGTTTTTATGGTATACCAAAAATGAAAATGATGAATCACATAAATCCATGTTGAACGACATGGCCTACATTTGCTTTCTGGGGAAAAACAGAAGAGATGAGAATCTGTAACCAACCTGTGGAGCGCACTACGTCTGTAATAAATCTTTGATGAAAGCGGATTGACAGCGTGTACTTGCATGTCTTTAGTGACTTCCTGTTTATATGTATATAATTATCACACCTTCTACCTTCAGTACAAAAAAGGCCCAGCTACCTGTTACACTCAGTTCGATGATGGTGTTTGTCGTTATCAGTATCTGATTCAGCCCCGATGCTTGAATTCCTGATAGTTGTGTAACTCAGATTCGTTTATTCACGCAACCCGCTCAAATCTGCATACAAGTCACAAAGTCGACGTATGAAGTTTTCCACTTTTATTCAGCATACATCAACAACTGCATACAATTCTCAATTCAACTCAACAACTTTCACAGCAACTTTCCAAATCACTATCAACAACTTTACTCTCAACAACAATCTCGGCACACGATTAAATAACCTCTCTCTCTCTTCCGGAAGAATTTCGAACAATGTAGAAATGACGCACTGCCACCAATCGAATAAAAGATCGTCATCACTGACTTACGTCCTTACACATTTCTTCTCCTTCCCGATCGTTCCTTCAAATTTCTACAATTATCCCGAATCTTCGATCGATAGTAAACAAGCCGATCCAGAAGATTCTACAACAATATCGACTAACGAAAATTATCAACGTTATACAAAGCCTTTCCTAACAACAATGCAAACTCAAATCAAAGGTAAATAAACTCTATTATTGAATACTTTGCAAAACGAAACGATTAGATCTATCGTACACGCTTTCGACATACTTTCGTACACGTTTCAACGTAACACTACCATTTATGACATTTAATTCGTATGACCTTATACACAGGTTGACTGTACATTATTAACTGTTAAAGTGGTCAATTTAGATTTTTGTTTTTCCAGATAACATCTGCAGTCTTCGAAATTGTCCGGAATCAGAAAGAGCCAAAAGTTGGTCCGTCCCTCTGTCCGTCCGTCTGTCAGTCAATCCGTCGTGCGCTTTATCTCAAGAACCACCAAACCTTACTATTAATGTTTTTAAGGTCTTTTCCATCGAAATGTAAAGACAGTAAAAGCACACACACACGCACACGCACACACACCCGTACACACACATACACATATATACTTATTTAGACGCGCGTTGTTATGACTTTCATGAAACGCCACAGACGTTGTGTTGACAATGGATCATATTTTGTCTCCCTTTTAAAGAACTTTTAAGTCTTCTTACAAAGCAAGGCAGGGCAAGGCAAGTTTATTCCCCAAAAGACCCATTATGGGCACATGGACATGGATACAATGGCATACACAAATGTGCACAATAATTAAATATATAACATTTTAAAACAAAAACTAACTAACTAAATAAATTGAAAAAATACTAATAAAAATTATTGTTATATACACAGAAGAGGAAGGGGTATTTAGATTTAAAAAAAAAGACAGCATTTTTCATTTAAATGGGGGTAGCACTATTAATCATAACTAACAATAATTTCAACCAATACACATTAATGACAAACTACTAAAATGTTTGTTACACACCCCCTGCAAGTATCAGAACTAGATGAATTTTTAACATGCAAATAAAATATTAAATTTGTTTCATTATAAATTTAATAAGGCTTACAAGCTTTAATAATACTGACTGTCTGCTAGGTGACAACAGTTCTTTAAATTTAATGGCATTGGGATTTTTATAATAATATAATTTTAATAATTGTCTTCTTGAATTACAAAATGCGAATACAAAACAAATTATGAAACTCATCGCCAAAATCGTCACTATCACATATTTTGTGACATACACGACTCTTTCTAGGAATGTTAAAATATCTGCCTCTCTGCACTGGAATTCTGTGGTTAAGTGTCCTAAACTTTAGAACAGATATTGCAAATATTTTTTCAAATTCAAAATGTACCTTAAACATTCCATAATTAAAGTATAAATTATTATTATTTATTTCCCCGAACCAACCCTAAATAAACTGAACATGTAGGCTTTGTTCAATTATACACTTAAAAACTGAAACAGACGGCGAAATATTAGATGACCCCTGATTTAACCAAAACTTTCCAAGTCCTAGATTATTTAACTCTCTTTCCGCACGGATTCGATGAATGAAGATTTATCATCGTTATGCAAATTAATCTGAAACAAACAAGTACACATAACACTTGACAGATTGTTGCTGTTATCGGGATAAACAAGCTTATACAAAAAAATGTAACATTCTTTGCTTTGCCTGTAACTTTAAAGGAACCTCACCTAATTCACCCAAAATCATTTTAGAAGAAGTAGACGTATATAGCTTTAAGATTAGTTTATAAAAATACAGTTGCAGTTTAGAGGCAAGATGACTCATTTGAGGGCACCATATCTCAGAATATGGACTATAGTTTTCACAAACAAATCAACTTGAATTTCTAGTGGTAGCATAAGCTTTTAAAGTATTCTTAAAAGGAAAAACATAGCTTTGGAGGTACGATCATACACATTTTTCTGGGCTGGTTTAAAGCTACCATTATAATTAATTTTAATTCCAAGATACTAAAAATCATATACCACATTTAATTCAACCCCATTGTAAAATACAGGAGCTAGATTTCTGACTTTGCCCTTTGAGAAAACAACAACTTTAATTTTAGCAGCATTGACTTCTAATTTGTATTTACTACAATATTCGTGCTTAACATCTAAAGAAGACTGTAATTCAACAGAAGATTCACAAAAATTACTTTGTCATCGGCGTAGAGCAAAATAAACAATTTATACAGAATTTCAATATAGTCATCATCGAGAAAAATATCCGATGCGGCAAGCTGAACAGTTTGTAGACCAACTAGTCTTTCACCAAGAAAACCTTTCAGATCGTTCAAAAATACCACAAACAATAATGGAATCAAATGTTTACCTTGTTTGACACCCGTTTAACAAGAAAAATAATCAGAAAGAGTATCATTCCACTGTACATTTAATTTTGCTTAATTATACAAATCTTGTATTATATGCAGTATATTTTCATTTATGTTAGAATGTAATAATAACTGCGCTAACAAAAAAACGATTAACAAAATCAAATGCCTTTTCATAATCAATAAAAACACAGTACAAACGCTTTTTCTTTGATAGAAAGAATTCTACAAGAGATTGTAAAGTGAATATATGATCAAAAACAGAATATCCACACCTAAGTCCAGCCTGTTCTTCACCCAAAACATTATTAATCCATAAGAAAGATCCTACTCTTTTATTAATTAAGCTTGTAAACAATTTACCGAAACAGCTCAAGATATTCCACAATAATTATTTGCATTGTCTTTATCACCTTTTTGCTTATAAAGAGGTTTAGTAATCCCTATAGTCCAATCCTCTGGCACGTTACCAGATTGCAGAACAATATTAAAGTATTTCGATATTAATTTAATGAACTCATAAGGGACTGACTTCAAAAACTCATTAGTTGTATAGTCTATACCGCATGCTTTGTTGCTTTTTAAAGTACGAATAGCTTCTTTTACTGCCTCCTCCGTGAAGGGCTCATCAAGAAAAAAAAGTGTATTGGTGTCGTGCATGCTTGTATTCTGGTCAAGAGTGTCATTATCGACATCGGTATCAGAAATTTTCTTAAAATGTTCAAAAAAGGTTTCACATGTTATTTTACTATGTATTCCTTTTTCAGAGTATGTAACATTTAGAAACTTCCAGAAGCATTTTGAATTACTACTTTTTAATTGTCATTTTTTTAAAAATTAAATTCGATTTATATTTTTAAAAATGCTATTCTTAACTGTCTTCTATAATTTTTGCTTGCTTTGTGCTTAACTTCCTTAAGAAGTGAGTTTTTCTTAAGAAGTTAGTTTTTTAACGCTAACACTAACCGTGACCCTAACCTTTACCCAAATCCTAACCCTTACCCTAACCCTAACTCTAACGGAACACTCTTTTGACGTCGGCATAACGAAGTCCGTCAAAAAAAACAACAAAAAAACAACGTACGTAGATTCTCAAGTATATGTCACAAGAACGACGTCTAAACATAATAACACACACACACACACACACACACAAACACACACACAAACACATTCGCACACACACGTGCGCGCACACACACGTGCGCGCACACACACCACGCACACGCACACACCCCCACACCCACCCACCCACACACACACACACACACACACACACACACTTATTTCACTAAATTTCCCTGTGACGGCCTGCTAGCGCCAAAACATGATTAGTAACAATATCATGAGATAATTACAAATAATATGGAATAATTACAATTATCAATAGATAATTACAGTTATCATTGCAAACTTACAAATATCTTCGCGTGATCATGTTTAATTTTCAGTTTTGGGTCTAACAATCCACCTGAAAATAAGCCAAAACCGAAAATTGTAATTATCACACAATAATTACAATTTTCACTTCATAATTACAATTTTTACGTGATCATGCTTAATTCTGAAGGCGGCTTACCAGCGCCAAAACTTGTATCAGTGATAATGGTAATTAACAAGTGTTCTGTGTAAATCACATATTTGACGGCCTACTAGCGCCAAAACTTGATAATTACAAATATCATGTGATAATTACAAATTATCAACGACATATTTACAATTAACATGTAAAAATTGTAATTATCAAGATAAATTATAATTTTCGGTTTTGGTGCATTTTCAGACGGATTGCTAGAGCCCAAACTAAAAATTAAACATTATCACAAGACGATATTGGTAACTTTTCAGTGATATTTTTAATTATCCCTTGATAATTGTAATTAGTGCTCTGTGGGTTCGGGCAAATAGAATAGACCCAACTCTGTGGGTTCGGGCAAATAGAATAGACCCAACGTTTCCCGGCGTGTCGTAAGAGGCGACTAACAGGGGTGATGTTAGCACGGCATCACTGGGCGAAAGTCTTCTACACAGAAGTCACCGGCCAGGGCGGAGGAACCTCACGTTACTACAGGTTCAACGACCACGTGCTCAGGGCCAAGGCGAGCCACACTGTATTCGTGGATTTCGGCTGTGGCCAACAGCCTGGAGAGGATTGGGCCCTGCCAGGTCTTTTTTGCCCAAGACACAACACATGATGAGGCTATCCACTAATTCCATGCCGGATCGGTCGTCGCCCGGCTACACAAGGACTGCGCCTTCCGTTGGCCACCAGGACGGAGGTGTTAAGTATGCTACTGATGGACAAATTAGCAAGATCCGCACGAGAAACAACATCGTCATAGGAACCTGGAATGTCAGGACCCTAACTGCGGAAGGAAAATTAGAAGAACTGGCCCACGAGCTGGACCACTATCGATGGAACGTTCTAGGTATCAGCGAACTGCGCTGGAAAGGCCTAGGTGAAACAACGACTGACAAAGGCCACAAGCTCTATTTCAGCGGTAGAGATGACAGGCACGAACACGGCGTTGGATTCTTGGTCCACAAGAACATTCTAGCCACTGTCATGGGTTGCCGCCCAGTCTCCAGTAGACTCATTACCATCCGTCTGAGAGCAACCCCTTTCAACATTACCATCATCCAGGCCTATGCCCCAACATCAGACTATGAAGACAGCGAAGTGGAGGATTTTTATGAAAATATACAGGCGGTCCTTGACCAAGTGCCGAAGAAGGACATAGTCATAGTGCAAGGCGACTGGAATGCCAAGGTTGGCCAAGATGCGCACCACAACTGGGGAGACACATGTGGACCCCACTGCAACAACGAGACAAATGACAGGGGTCTGAGGCTATTGGAGTTTGCCAGATACAACAATCTGGTACTGGCAAACACGCTTGGTCTCCACAAAAAATCCAGACGATGGACATGGCACAGTCCCGGCGGGGAACATCCCAACCAGATCGACTACATCATGGTCAAGAAACGCTTCAGATCAAGCATCAACATTGGCAGGACACGCACTTTTCCAGGAGCAGACATTGGAAGTGACCACGATCTCGTGATGATGTCTTTCCGGCTCCATTTGAAGAGAGTAAATACAGCAAAGTGCACTAGGCTGAAGTTCGACCTGGACAAACTGCAAGACCCGGAGGTGGCAAAAATATTTCAGGCCACAATTGGAGGGAAATTTGCACCACTGCTTATTTTGGGGGCAGGCGAAGTAGATGTCAACACCATGACCAATACCTTCAATTCAGCTGTAACAGATGCCGCCACTGAGATCCTTGGCAAGCATCGACCAAAGAAGAAGCCGTGGATCACACCTGAACTTTTGGATCTGTGTGATAAACGAAGAGAGTTAAAAAAGAAAAAGAACACCTCACAGGGAGCTGATGTCTACCGAAAAATCAACAGTGACATCCGAAAAGGCATGCGCACAGCAAAGGAGAACTGGATAGAAGATCAATGCCAGGAAAAAGAGAACAATCTGAACAAGAACAACAGCAAGAAGGCCTACCAGACTGTGAAGCGGCTGACAAGTGTTAAACAGCCCAAAGTCTCCACTATCCAAAGCAAGTCTGGCATATGCCTTACAGAAGAACAAGAAGTCTTGGACAGATGGACAGAGTACTGCTCTGACCTTTACAACCATACACCAAATGGAGACCCATCAGTTCTAGCATGTCCCGAGAGCAAAGAAGAAGAAGAAATCCTCCCAATTCTCCGGGAAGAAGTTGAGGCAGCAGTGCAATCGCTGAAGAAAGGGAAGTCAGCGGGAGTGGACAACATACCAGCGGAACTGCTACAAGCAGGAGGAGAAGCGATGACTGATGCTCTTACCATTATCTGTAACAAGATCTGGCAGAGTGGGGAATGGCCTACACCATGGACCCAGTCGCTTGTCATCACTCTTCCCAAAAAAGGTAACCTTCAGGAGTGTGAAAATTACCGCACCATCAGCCTCATCAGCCATCCCAGCAAAGTCCTCCTGAAAATAATACTCAACAGGTTGAAACCACAAGCTGAACAAATCATAGCTGAAGAACAAGCAGGATTCATGGCAGGGCGAAGTACCACTGAACAGATTTTCAACCTCAGAATAATCTGTGAGAAATACCTACAGCACCAACAACAACATCTATATCATGTGTTCATAGACTTCAAGAAGGCATTTGACCGAGTCTGGCATGCAGCTCTATGGGCAACCATGAAAGTGTACAACATCAGCCCTAAAATTATAGAAGTCATCAAAAGCCTGTATGACAAGGCTACCAGTGCAGTCCTCCATAACAGCGTCATCGGGAACTGGTTCAGAACAACAATCGGTGTGCGTCAAGGATGCCTACTCTCTCCAACACTCTTCAACATCTTCCTAGAGCGCATCATGTCAGATGCTCTTGCAGATCACGAAGGCACAGTCAGCATAGGGGGCAGAGCAATCTCCAATCTTCGTTTTGCGGATGATATTGATGGATTGGCTGGAGAGGAACAAGAACTTGAACAGCTTGTACAGAGGCTTGACACCACCTCCAGAGCTTATGGAATGGAAATAAGTGCAGAGAAGACCAAAATGATGACCAACAACACCAATGGCATCAACACGGACATCAAAGTACAAGGCCAATCCATCAACACAGTGCACAGCTTCAAATATTTAGGAGCCATTGTGTCAGACAATGGGTCTCGACAGGAAGTCCTCTCCAGGATCGCACAAACAACTGCTGCCCTGACAAGGTTGAAGCCCATTTGGAAAGACAGAACCATCAGTCTACATTCCAAAGTAAGACTGCTGCGCTCTCTGGTCATCTCCATCTTCCTATATGCTTGCGAAGCATGGACCCTCACAGCAGATCTCCAACGAAGAATACAAAGCATGGAGATGAGGTGCTACAGAAGACTTCTGTGCATTTCCTATACCCAACACATCACCAACGACGAAGTCCGACAGACCATCACACAAGCCATTGGACAACACGATGACCTGCTCACAGTGGTTAAGAAACGGAAACTCCGATGGTATGGCCACGTCACCAGATCATCAGGCCTTGCAAAGACCATTCTGCAAGGCACAGTGCAAGGAGGTAGAAGAAGGGGGAGACCGAAAAAGAGGTGGGAGGACAACATTCGAGAATGGACTGGTTTGACACTGAGCGAAGCCATGAGGGCTGCTGAGGACAGAGAAAGATGGAGTATGCTGGTTAAACGATCATCTGTGGTGCCCCTACGACCTTCGGGTTATGGGACAGGATAGGATAGGAATTGTAATTATTCCATATTATTTGTAATTATCACATGATTTTGTAATTATCAGGTTTTGGCGCTAGGAAAGTGTGAAAAATACTGATAATTAATAATTAATACTGTGGATTACCGGTATATTTGTAAATTAAACAGTACACTTGTTAATTTCAATTATCTCGTGATACTGGTAACTCTCGGTTTTGCCGCTAGTAGGCCGTAATATTTAACTAGATGTATTTTCATAATTTTCTGTGCGCTGGCTGTCTTGTTGATACAAGACCCAAGACGGCTTATTATCCTTACTCAAACAAGTGTGACATGTGTTCGACGTGAACTTTCATCATGGATTAAGCACCTTCATTAATTCAATGTGAACGGATAGGTTCACTAAAACATCTGTTACAGCATAATTCTATATTACATCATTTGGCTCTTTCGTCATTCTTCATGAATTACGCAAGGATTATGTGCTTTATTTGTGGGTTTTATGGATGAGGTTTTGTTCAAGATGTTATCTGGAAATATTTTGACATAGTCGTAAATCAGAAATAGTCCGTCCGTCGGTTCGTTGCGCGCCACATCTCCAAAATCACTAGACAGATTTTTTTTCAAACTTCCTAGGACATTTACATGAGTTCATGGCCAGCTTCCCGTGCCATCATATTTTCTTTGTCGCAAATGTCGAGGACGGTGGGGTCAAATCTTTCTGAAAAAATGTTATGCTATTTATCTCCAGCACGATTGATCTGATTTTGACGATTTTTGGTATATCAACTCATGGAAAATCATTGTGTGGCAGTGCGTTTGTCGGTCAGTTGGTCGGACGGTAGCTCCGAATTTAACTGAGTTTTTTTTTTCAACACACAATTTTTGCCTTATCTCAAGAATGATATAACCAATTATAATTATATTTGATATGCAGACATAGTAACCAGCAGTCCGTCCTTTGTATCATTCTCTTTCGCTGCTCCTTCTCAAAGTCAAGGCCACTGAGGTTGAACTGATGTTGATGATCTTTTGCTTGCAGATATCTTTGATAGAGACCTATCTTTCAATGTTTTCATTTTGCTTCTTTAATATAAAGCTGAATCAGAACATCAAAACGAAAATTCACACTGTTCAAAATGTTGATTTTCATCTATGTGTGTGAGTGCATGGAAATATATTATAATGGCTTGCCATCTTGTTGAAACGCACCCTGCGCGCGCACACATCCACAGACACACTCACTCACATACATAAACACACCAACGTACGCAAGCACGTACACACACAACAGAACTAAAGCGAACTAGTCTACTGCATGCTATTGAAATAAATCTAGGGTAATTACTTTGTCGTCGTCGTCGTTGTTGTTATTGTTGCTGTTGACGAAAAGGAAATGAAGTGCAAGCATCTAACTACAGAATAAACAATCACAACTTTATTCATTACATAGCTTTATTATATAGACTGACATTTTTCTTAATATAAATTCACCAAATTGACATTCAAACAATAGCACATTGTATTTTATAAAGTATTATTACACAACACATAATTTCGTAAGATAAATGAACTATTCTGATTTGAAAATAATAACGTGTCATATAATTTAAAAAAAATTCAGCTTTAAATAACTGCACGGACGATATAGTGTTTTCTTATGGCATATTATTTTTGGATTAAACAACGTGTTTAGAATTCGTACGAGGGTAGACATTATAAAAATACACGCAATAAACAATTCTACTTGTTCTGCTTCCACTCATATTTAATTTTTAAAAAGTACTATTTTACTTTAAAGTAACCTAAATGTTCTGACAGAAAGAGAGTGTTATGAAAATTTCCACTGATAAAATCACGCAAGTAGAATTCAGACAAAATATAAACAAAATATGTATAAACACACGCAATAAACAAAATCTGTTAGCTCTTGATAACATTAGTAGTAGTAGTAGTAGTAGTAGTAGTAGTAGTAGTAGTAGTAGTAGTAGTAGTAGTAGTAGTAGTAGTAGTAGTAGTAATAATAATAATAATAATAATAATAATAATAATAATAATAATAATAATAATAATAATAATAACACCAACCACAGCAACAACAAAAACAACAATAATAATAATAATAATAATAATAATAATAATAATAATAATAATAATAATAATAATAATAATAATAATAATAATAATAATTGTAGGTTTATCTCAAAGCAGAGATTATATGTTAAAGCAGAGATTATATGTTTTAAAAGAAATAGTTCGGACACATAATGATGTTTTCACATCAAAATCGTTTTCAAAATCGAAGGCCTACTGCCTAAAAAATGTTTGTAAACAATCCAATCCACAGGAGATTGCATTTATTTTCAAATGCTCCTTCTCTAAGGCACAACCTACACAATCCCCCACAATCCTCCTACACTTTCTCAAAAAGACAAATCCGACGAAACTAATAAAAGTGTCAATACAGATGAATAAATAAGCAAAAGAGGTCCGGATAGACAGGCGTAAGATACAAGTTTAATCCTGCAGCTAGAAAAACAGAATACAATTTTTCGCCATAAAATGTTTCATGCACACAGAAAACATAGAGTATAGTGCAATAAGTATACAAATAATGTGATAATACCAAAACACAAGCAAAGGAGCACATTCTTGCATTCTATATCAGCAATAGACCTTACTTAAAAACTCACACTAAGATATAATAGTTCCTAATGATTACGTACAATAAAAATGGATTTAAACCTGAATTCTCAGACTTTATTTTTTTCATTGTACCTTTACATTTTAATAGAAAATGACGTATAAAAAGTAGATAACAGTACCATTTTCTATAATAAGCGACCAATGCATGAGGACAAATAAACAGTCATTGTTCTTGTTGAAAGGGGAACTGTGTCACGATTGTTGCTAAAGAAGAACCTACGTAACCACATCCTAGTCTGAAGTTTAAAATGACTAATATTCATTGTAAACAAATTGTGCTAAAATCATTGTGCAATGTACACGAATTGTCGACCCTTTCTGTTTTGTGGTCATCAAAGATTGAGGTGAGAGAAAAACAGCTTTGATAAGAAAGAAAATGTGAGATTTTGCGAAGTATTTTTATCAAATGACAAGATAAATGCTGCGTGCAGACTACATCTTTTAAATAGGCTTACTCTTTTAAATTATAAAGAAACAATCTTGATCCGGATATTAGATTCAGATTAGTCGCGACTGGCTTATCTCATTGCATAAAAGGAAAATGGGCATACAATGTTATAAGGAGCATAAGGGGTTTGCAAAACGATAGAGGAAGATTTCTAATCCTGGAGGGCGGCGGAAACACAAAACATGCAGTACATACAAGATACGGAATTAATATCATAATAGTAATATTATTAACATGACTTTAAATAGTAATATTATTACCATGGCCTCAAAACTGAGTGGAGGAGAGGAGTCAGGCATGCTCTTAAGATACACTACCTATTTAATAATAATAATAATAATAATAATAATAATAATAATAATAATAATAATAATAATAATAATAATAATAATACTGTGCAGTGTGGGCTACACTAATCACAAACAGTGATATGAGCCTAGCCAGGGTAACAGTACTGAATTTGGTAATCCAGTAGATAATAATACTGTGGCAAATCACCCATACACAGTGATAAAGATTATAGTATTTGCTAAACCAGTAGTACACCGTCCTTTTACAATACACTGTGCATAATAAAAACAATCGTGGTGACAATTATGTGCATGTTCAAGTAGTCGAGGTGACAATACTGTGCATGGTAACAATGTTGTATAAGATAAGACAATATTGGTAATAGACTACAACTGTGTATAATAAAACAGTAATATAACAAAGCGTGCTGTGTGATTTAACGATAATAATATATTGCAGTTGGTAATCAATAATGGTAACGATTCTGTCCATGGTAAAACAGTCATTCACGTGTAGTAGGTTATAAGCTTAAGGCGTTTTAAAAAAATTATCAAGAGTAGATAACATTTTTATAGAAAGAGAGGGCAACTTTGTCCATTGAAGGTTTCTCATAGATTTGTAGATTTCTTACTTCGGGTGAATCTTTTCTTTATAGCCTTTTCACATCATGATGATGTCAGGCTTTTAGCTTAAATAAACATAATAAGAACTACAACTTTCTTACCGTTAAAAACAAATAAACAAACAAATAACTTCTAACCTATACGTACTTGCAATAGTTTTCCTTCGTATTTTGATGCTTTATGTGATTGTTGCTGTACACAAATAGAGAAACGTGTTCCAGACACAATCACCAATACCATTAAACATGAAATGCCAAAGTGTATGGTGTATAAGGGGAAAACTGTTTTGGGACCCTGTTGTCAGTTGGTTCTATAATACAGCCACTGACATTTAAATTATTAGTTTCTTTTATATACAGATATTGTCAGTGAAGGTACCGGTATATTAACAGTGTATGCATTGAAAACAAATCTTATTGCTGCATGTACTTTCAGTACTAACAGTCCACTTTGTGCTCGTGGTTGCAGACCTTCAATTCCCAGTCAAACTTGGTGCCCGACGGGCACTTCATGCGCAGAGCACGCAAGCCTTTGGGATGAGCGGGCACACATAGGTTAAAATGCACGCACGAATCCTCATCGCCCCAGATTCCTAGTCCGTACTTGCCACAGTCCAGCCAGCCTGAAAAAAAAAAGATCGGCACATTTGACTAAAGGAAAACCGAAGACACTTAAAGCTTGCAGCTTATAGTCTATATCTACTACAATGTAACGCTTTATGTAATAGTTCAGTGCTTTTGTTTCCAGTACCCGCCTATTCCTATCAACCTACAAGGCACGCCGCTTTAGAAACAAATATTTTCAGTTATTATTAGTGTATTACCTACTCACACCCCCTCAATGCTAAACGCTCTTATCACAACTATTTTCGAATAATATTAGTACACTACCTTCTTCAGGGTCTTGATAGTAGTCCCAGTTGCCGTGCGCTTCCCACCAGTCCCCTCCTCCGTGATCCCCGTTTTCCATCTCCCAGTGGTTTTCAGGCTTCCACCAGTCACCGTGCGGAGATCCTCCTTCTGCGTGAGACTCATCTCCACCATGAGACCCTTCTTTATCACCGCCAGCGTGATGCGAGCTGGACTCAGATGCTGCGGAGCTGCCGTGACCTGATGCTGCGCTGGTATGCCCTGATGAAGAGGTTCCATGACCTGAGGCAGAATCGCCATGACCTGAGGCAGAATCGCCATGACCTGATGAAGCACTGGACCCATGATCTGACGAAGAAGTGCTAGAACTTCCATGTCCTGATGAAGCACCGCCATGACCTAATGAGGAACTGGCATGACTAGACCCAGAGCTAGCATGGCTAGATCCAGAACTGGCATGACTAGACCTAGAGCTAGCATGGCTAGATCCAGAACTGGCATGACTAGACCCAGAAGCTGCATGTCCCGACGAAGCACCTCCGTGGCCAGATGAAGTGGCTCCATGGCTTGCTGCAGAACCGCCATGAGCTGAGGCTGAACTTGAATGGCTGCCCTTACCGCTGCTTAAGACGGAGCCTTTCTTGACATGTATATCGCCAGTAGTTTTGACACCTGGACACAAACAATTGTTGTATGGTAATGATAAATGCTGACGAAATTAAGATGGTTTCAGTACACAACCTGAAGCCGATGAGAAACGTCGCAGACGTCTAGCTACATCACTTACTCGAGTAGTATTGTAACTGTCAACTGTAAAGAATTTTACCTCCAAAGCCTGTGGTCATGTACATGTAATCTTCTTCAAAAACTTGCTACCTTAACTTTACAAATAATATTTTTGCTTCACAAAATTCAGATCACAATTCAAAATGTCCATTTTAGTTCCATTACACAAGCATAAACAACCAGTGACCATGCTGACAATAGTGCTACTGCTATTACTGCTGTTGTTGTCATCATTGATGGTATAATGATTATGAAGGTATCAGCGACGACAACGACGACGTTGTTGTTGTTGTTGTTGTTGTTGTTGTTGTTGTTGTTGTTGTTGTTGTTGATGATGATGATGATGATGATGATGATGATGATGATTTTTTCATCATTGATGGTATAATGATTATGAACGTATCAGCGACGACAACGACGACGTTGTTGATGATGATGATGATGATGATGATGATGATGATGATGATGATGATGATGATGATGATGATGATTTATATTAATGTGTTATACACCACATGGTCCTGATGAGAATAATACTAATAATATAGAAGACAACAGGAAATTACGACAATGAAGGTACTTCTTCAAACATTATTACGCTTACTACTAATATTGTTACAGCCAATGTTAGTAATTAGAATTAGATCATGACTACATTAATGGCAAATCAAATTCAAAAGCAGCTGTACTTGACTTGAGTTATTAAGTTATTTGCAAAATGCTACATCTATAGGGAATCAACAAGATGGCAAGCCATTCAAATGTATTTCCAGATACTAACACACATGTGTAAAAATCAGCATTTTTAACAGTGCTATTTTTCGTGGAGCTGGTCCTCTTTCGGGTTTATCGTAAAGAAGCAAGAGGAAAACATGGAACGATTAGACACTTCTTTAACTGCTAAAGCTTATCAAAATCTCATCAGTTATGACAGGTGTTTGACTTTGACTTTTGCGACAGTACAAGCATGAATCATTATAAAAGGCAGCGCAGCAGTTTCAGTATGTGCATGAAAAAAATAATCAAAAAAGTTCAAGTAATTCTTGAGATTATTCCTCCAAATTGTTTTGAACAGAAAAAAGCGAAATACCGACAGGTGGTGCGACCTACCAAAGGACTGCCACAAAATGATTGGTCATGAGTTGAAACAGGCCTTAAATTCGAAATCGTCATAATCGGACCAACAGTTTTCGACAAACAGAGCAACATGTGTTTATCAATAAGGTGGACCCTAGCGACCACACATCATAATGAATAGATACAGAGACATTCCTAAAGCGTTTGTGGATCGTTCAAGTTTGGTGTGCGGACAGTATAAATGTGGTGTGCAAATCGTACAAGTTGAGCAGGGATGGATTATGCTCTTCATGAGGGGGGTTTACTGATTACATTATGAGAAACTATTAGACTATTAATAATTACGTAAACCTGCATATCGCTACAGCCGATTTTTGTTGTCCTCTAAACGCAGAGAGCCGTTAGTTTGCCTCTTTGTAAAATCTAACCAATCCTTTTTTAAAGTTATATTTATTGTTCAGCCGGAGTTTGAAGTCACAACCTATCATATCAAAACTCCTTGAAAAGACTGTCATGAAACAGTTAAATGAAAATTTTAATTCCAACAGCCTTCTCTGCCCATTTCAGTCTGCCAACCGTTCTGATCATTCCATGCACTGAAACAGCTCTCGTCCATGTTTTAAATGACCTCTTGCTTGCCACTGACTCTGGGAAACTTTCCCTTCTCATTCTTCTCGATCTCTTTGTTGCCTTTGATACAATCGATCACTCTATTCTCCTCCAACGTCTTGAAAACACTTTTGGGATTTTCGGCTCTTCACTCAACTGGTTCTCTTCGTATCTTTCTGACAATGTTCAGAAAGTCTCTTCTTCTCCAGTCCTACTTACCTGTGATGTTCCTCATGGCTATGTTCTTGATCCAGCTCTTTTCACTCTGTATACTTCTCATCTCTCTGACATCATCAAAAATCACCACACCAATCATCACTTCTACGCTGACAATAGCCAACTTCACGACAGTGACTCCTGAAAATCTTCCATACCTTCTTCAAGGGACGTCTGACTGTTTCACTGACATACAAAACTGGATGACTGCCAACAAACTTCAATTCAACGCTGACAAGACCGAAGCCATACACATTGGAACCAAACATAAGCTTTCTTCTGTCTCTACTGATTCAAATTTTCTTGAACATAGCACAATCCTCCTTTATTCTTTCGTAAAAAATCTTGATGTCACCACTGACAATGCATAACTGCATTCAGAAAACCTGTCAGTCATGTTTCTTTCATCTTCGCCGTATTGGCCTTATTCGTAAGTACTTCAACACTGATGCCACAAAAAAGTGAATTACATCTCTCGTCCTTTCACGACTGGACTACTGCATCTTACTTCTTTCTGGGTTGCCTGCATCATCCACCCACTTTCTTCAACGCGTTCAAATTTATGCAGCTCGCCTGATCTTAAAAAAGAGAAGGTCTGATTTTATCACCTCACTGCCCTCCTCGAATCACTAGCTGCATGTCTCACACAGACTGCTATACAAAGTTAACCTTCTCTGCGTCAAGTGCATCAACGGTTCTGCTTCTTTCAACCTTTCAGACAGGATCCATTTGTACACACCATCACGCAACCTCCGCCAAGTTTCTGATCCTCTGACTCTTCGAGTCCCTCGAACCAAACTTGTTTCTGCCGGATTCCATTCTTTTTCTGTATTTGGACCATCCGTTTGAAACCAACTCCAACGTTCTCTGCGCAGCAAACCCTCAATCTTCTCCTTCAAACAGAACCTAAAAACTCTTCTCGTCTTCTTTTGCTCATTAACCATCTTCCACAACAATGGTATGTTCCGCATGGTCTCTATGTACATGATAGCGTATATATTTTCTCATCTTTGTCTATTTGTTGTATACTTTTTTTTAATAATCGTAATGATTTTTTTTGGTGTGCGAATGTGTGAGAATTGCGCTTTCAACCGATTTTTTTAAATAGTAAAAGGTATAAATATACTTATTATTATTTATTATTATTACAACCTAACCTGATCCTGCCAGAAGCATGTGATAAAAAATCCTAGTGGGCTTACAGATGTGTGCATTGTAAAATCAAAATAACTCCACATTCTGCTTCTATTTGCTCTTAAAATCTGGACGAAGGATTACTAGGTCTACAATCATTTTTGCATTTTGCTAATTCAAGCCTAAACAGGCGGTATTTCCTCTCCCATCATGAAGGCAAAGAGATATAGCCTAATACAATGGGATGGAGGCGGGCATGATCGAGGGTAATATAAGGTTACGTCCTCAGAAAGTAAAAGATCTATGTCAGTCATAACAAGCCTAGTCAATGGGCTAACTGCTACGCTAAACTACGCTAAGCCTTTCCAAATCCAAATTAATACAGAATTTGGCGTTGTTGAGTACATACAAATGTGAAATGGACAGAACCCTAATATCCTAAAGTTTTAGCGCAATTTTATTCAAACCATGAGGACTATGGCCAATAAAAAAATTAATTAAATGGGTGTACGCCATAATGGCAATGAAGGTATATGGGGGGTGAGGGAAAAGGGAAACGTACGTGTGTGTGTGTGTGTGTGGGAGGGGGGGTGCGTATGTGCGTGTGTGTGTTTTTTTTTATTTTATTTCATTTTTTATATATTTTTTTCGACCGAGGTTGGGAAGGAGGGGAGGGGGAGATTTCCGTGCTCCCTAGGACCCCTCTCTCTTCCCCCCCCAATAATCCACCTCTGTTGAGTGTGGGTTGAGTAGAGGTTTGTTGTGCGGACCATACAATTTTGGTGTGCGGACAGTATAAATTTGGGGAATAGTGTATGGAGAGTACATGTTTGTTGTGCGGACAGTATATGTTTGGTGCGGACAGTATATGTTTGGTGTATGGTGTGCGGACAGTATAAATTTGGTATGTGTACAGTACAAGTTTTGTGCGCAGACAGTAGGCCTATAAGTTTGATGTGCGAAGAGCATACATTTGGTGTGCGGACAGTACAGTTCTGTAAGGTAAACTGACCTGCATGTGTGGCGCCAGTGAAGAGGTTGTAGACGGTGCGTATGATGGGATACTTGGTTCCTCCACAGTGACCGCTGAAATCATCCATCTCCACTGACCACAGGAAAGCTCCGGCCAAGTCCAGCTTCAGGATGATCTTCGCCTGTTGCCAAAGTTGCATAATCATACACTTGAATCATCCTTGTACGATGATGATGTTTTCATTCGGATGGTTTTGTCACATTAGTCAAAAAGCAAGGTTATCTGGCACTAGCAAACATAGTACTGACTTATTGTTAATAGTGGGAAGATGGCATTTAAGTAGGAAACAGTTAGGTATAATATATTAACAGTTAGTTATAATATATTAACAGAAAAAAACATACATTGCATTTTATATGATCGACATTATCAATAATTATTATGAAGAGCACAATTTTAATTAGACTATGTCCTCTATTATAATAAATTGCACAAGTGACCACGATCTCGGAAGTGACCACGATCTCGTGATGATGTCTTTCCGGCTCCACTTGAAGAGAGTAAATACAGCAAAGTGCACTAGACTGAAGTTCGACCTGGACAAACTGCAAGACCCGGAGGTGGCAGAACTATTTCAGGCCACAATTGGAGGGAAATTTGCACCACTGCTCATTTTGGGGGCTGGTGAAGTAGATGTCAACACCATGACCACCACCTTCAACTCAGCTGTGACAGATGCCGCCACTGAGATCCTTGGCAAGCACCGACCAAGGAGAAGCCGTGGATCACACCTGAACTTTTGGATCTGTGTGATAAACGAAGAGAGATAAAAAAAGAAAAAGAACACCTCACAGGGAGCTGATGTCTACAGAAAAATCAACAATGACATCCGAAAAGGCATGCGCACAGCAAAGAAGAACTGGATAGAAGATCAATGCCAGGAAATAGAGAACAGTCTAAACAAGAACAACAGCAAGAAGGCCTACCAGACTGTGAAGCGGCTGACAAGTGTTAAACAGCCCAAAGTCTCCACGATCCAAAGCAAGTCTGGCGTATGCCTTACAGAAGAACAAGAAGTCTTGGACAGATGGACAGAGTACTGCTCTGACCTTTACAACCATACACCAAATGGAGACCCATCAGTTCTAGCATGTCCCGAGAACAGAGAAGAAGAAGAAATCCTCCCAATTCTCCGGGAAGAAGTTGAGGCAGCAGTGCAATCGCTGAAGAAGGGGAAGTCAGCGGGAGTGGACAGCATACCCGCGGAACTGCTACAAGCAGGAGGAGAAGCGATGATTGATGCCCTCACCATTATATGTAACAAGATCTGGCAGAGTGGGCAGTGGCCTACACCATGGACCCAGTCGCTTGTCATCACTCTTCCCAAAAAAAGTAACCTTCAGGAGTGTGAAAATTACCGCACCATCAGCCTCATCAGCCATCCCAGCAAGGTCCTCCTGAAAATAATACTCAACAGGTTGAAACCCCAAGCTGAACAAATCATAGCTGAAGAACAAGTAGGATTCAGGGCATGGCGAAGTACCACTGAACAGATTTTCAACCTCAGAATAATCTATGATAAATACCTACAGCCCCAACAACATCTATATCATGTGTTCATAGACTTCAAGAAGGCGTTTGACAGAGTCTGGCATGCAGCTCTATGGGCAACAATGAAAATGTACAACATCAGCCCTAAAATTATTAAAGTCATCAAAAGCCTGTATGACAAGGCTACCAGTGCAGTCCTCCATAACAGCGTCATCGGGAACTGGTTCAGAACAACAATCGGTGTGCGTCAAGGATGCCTACTCTCTCCAACACTCTTCAACATCTTCCTAGAGCGCATCATGTCAGATGCTCTTGCAGATCACGAAGGCACAGTCAGCATAGGGTGTAGAGAAATCTCCAATCTTCGTTTTGCGGATGACATTGATGGATTAGCTGGAGAGGAACAAGAACTTGAACAGCTGGTACAGAGGCTTGACACCACCTCCAGAGCTTATGGAATGGAAATAAGTGCAGAGAAGACCAAAATGATGACCAACAACACCAATGGCATCAACATGGACATCAAAGTCCAAGGCCAATCCCTCAACACAGTGCATAGCTTCAAATATTTGGGAGCCATTGTGTCAGACAATGGGTCCCGACAGGAAGTCCTCTCCAGGATCGCACAAACAACTGCTGCCCTGGCAAGGTTGAAGCCCACTTGGAAAGACAGGACCATCAGTCTACATTCCAAAGTAAGACTGCTGCGCTCCCTTGTCATCTCCATCTTCCTATATGCTTGCGAAGCATGGACCCTCACAGCAGATCTCCAACGAAGAATACAAAGCATGGAGATGAGGTGCTACAGAAGACTTCTGGGCATTTCCTATACTCAACACATCACCAACGACGAAGTCCGACAGACCATCACACAAGCCATTGGACAACACGATGACCTGCTCACAGTGGTGAAGAAACGGAAACTCCGATGGTATGGCCACGTCACCAGATCATCAGGCCTTGCAAAGACTATTCTGCAAGTCACAGTGCAAGGAGGTAGAAGAAGAGGGAGACAGAAAAAGAGGTGGGAGGACAACATTCGAGAATGGACTGGTTTGACACTGAGCGAAGCCATCAGGGCTGCTGAGGACAGAGAAAGATGGAGTATGCTGGTTAAACGATCATCTGTGGTGCCCCTACGACCTCCGGGTTACGGGATAGGATAGGATAGGAAGGCACACAAAATAATTGCATAAGTTCACATCACGACCACTGAACCTGTAAAGTTGTATTTTTTTTGGTGTGCTGCTGACAATGACACTAGCATAATTTCAAATAATCTTTAATATGGTTTACCTTCAGGGAGGAGCTGTCAGGTGAATCGAATCCGACCCAGTCCCCGTCGCCGTGTGCGTACGGTACCCTCTGGTCCATGATCCATTCCACCTTCCAGGCGTTGTGGATCACTTTCTCGCAGATCTGGCGTGAAGAAAAAACAACAAAACAAAACATAAAATCCCATAATCTGTGTACGCAATCACTCTTTCACAAGTCCGAACCATTTTGAAGACTACTTTGTACTCTGAAAGCATTATGAACCTCAGTGACAGACAGACGTAACCGAAAGGTGGATGCTATTTTACCAACTTAAATCTATAACTTAATTATTTATTACTTTAATAATAATAATAATAATAATAATAATAATAATAATAATAATAATAATAATAATAATAATAATAATAATAATAATAATAAATGGGCTTCTATTGTTGTTCTTCTCGCGCTTAGAACATGACGGTTTCATGGAGTCATGCGCCTTAAAAGACTGCAATCATCATCATTATCGTCGTCATCATCATCATCATCATCATCATCATCATCATCATCATCATCATCATCATCATCATCATCATCATCAGCATCATCATCATCATCATCAGCATCATCATCATCATCATGTTGATCTGGAGACTATGGTTTTGAATGTGTTAAATGTGCTGCGTTGCAGAAAATCCTCAGCTTCATTTCTTTACTGCGTTGCCATGGTGAATATTGCAATTATTAGGAATGGGGGCTCATTCAGAGGCCACACAATGCCATTTATTTTAATCTTTATTTTAATTTCTCTTCTGCTTCGAAAAAGACGTGCCAGAAATTTCAGTTCTATGATAATCCTGATATAATAACAGTAACACTGACCACAAGTGATAATAATTTTTGGTCCTGATTTGGCTCGGAAGAGTCAGCTGGACCTAAAGCAATAACCATGTAATGTAATGTAATGTAATGATAATAATTTTGATACTAATAATACTAAGTGAACAAGACAGTTTATATAGAACTAGACAATCACGTCACTATTATCAGTGAGTCAGTCGGTTGATTAGGCAGTAGCCAAAAACGTGTTTTTTATGCTTAGGATTTTTCATGGAAGAGTCGGTGGATTTCTGTGACACCTCTCTGTCTGTCTGTCTTGTCTGTCTCTGTCTCTGTCTCTCTCTGTGTCTCTTTTCTTCTCTTAACGACATCGGCAACCCGTGGAAAGACCGTTGGGTCAGTCAGTTGGTTGATCAGGTGGTCAGAGCAGCAAGTGGAAGATCAAGTGCGTAGCTAGAGAGTGAATTAGCGCAGCTAGTACTCACCCGTCTAGGACATAAGCGTCAAGATCTTTAAAGCCCGTGCGATGGAATGCGTGCGTGCACAGACTAAATCTCTGTATATACTCTGAAGGAGTGCGGGGCGCTTGCCAGTCATCAGGGTCATGCTATTATTTGTCCGGTGTGACATCCTCACAGTTCCTAGTATCCTAGCTGGGCTGGGAGCGAATGGGAGCATTCTGATTGGTCGACGCGTTACAAAATTCGACGCATGCGCACAGTGCTATCATAGTCTTCGTAAGGGTTAGGGTTAGGGTTTCGGTTAGAGTTAAGAGTTTAGGGTTAGGGTTAGGGTTTGGGTTAGGGTTAGGGTTATGACGCCTAAGAACTTCGTGAAAAAGCCGGCCCGACATGACCTGGCGCATGCGCAAATGCGCTCGGATAAACTAGGAGACCCGGAACTTGAAGGATGTGACACCGGCACTCCAAGCCGTCAACCGGTTTCGAACCACTGTCTGCATGTAGGGTTATCGCTCAACGTTCAATGCTTCCACTGTGGCTTACACCAAATGGGCCAGCGACGGCCTACTAGCACCAAAACCGAGAGTTACCATTATCACGAGATAATTAAAATTATCACGTGTTCTGTGTAATTTACAGAGATATCGGCAATCCGCAGTGTTAATTAATAATTATCAGTATTTGCCACGCTTTCCTAGCGCCCAAACCTGATAATTACAAATATCGTGAGATAATTATAATTATAAAGAGATAATTTCAATTATCAAGCGATAATTACAATTATGACTGCAAATTATAAATATCAAGATGAGCATGCGCGGCCCGATGCGCGATGCGTATGCGCGGCAGCGGCACTGTTCCCAGCAATCCTGGGGTTTTGGCCCTAGTAAAGCGTGGCCCAAACTGAAAATTAGTAATTAACACTGTGAATTACCGGTATCTCTTTGACTTACACAGAACACGTGTTAATTACAATTATCACTGATACATGTAAGTTTTTCAGGTTTTGACGCTAGTAAGCCGCCTTACCAGAATTAAGCATGATCACGTGAAAATTATAATTATCAAGTGAAAATTTTAATTATTATGTGATAATTACAATTTTCAGTTTTGGCGCATTTTCAGGCGGATTGATAGAGCCAAAACTGAAAATTAAACATAATCACACGAACATATTTGTAATTTTTCAATGATAATTGTAATTATCTCTTGATAATTGTAATTATCCCATGATATTTGCAATTATCACATAATAATTGTAATTATCAGGTTTTGGCGCTAGTAGGCCGCCATACTCCCAGTCTAAAAGACAATAATAGATGCAAACCTCATAGAGGGCCATGATGCCAGACTCTCCGCTGTATTTCCCCTTTTCGTTTCCGCCCTCCGCACTTTCTCTGATGCCGTGCTTGCTGGGGTCTGTCAGCTTCCAGCCCATCCCGTAAGTCGGCATACCCACGATCAGCTTGTCCTTAGGCAAGCCTTGCTTCAGCCAGTAGTCGATAGACCATAACTGCACACACACGCCGACACACACAGAAACACACACATACACGCACACACATACACACATGCACGCACGCACGCACGCACACGCACACACATAAACATACACATACACACACAAACACTTCAGGCTGGTTACAGGGACAATATTTGATGCCGAACTCTGGATAACAATAATGCATTTTGACTTCGTGTAGACCTACGTCCCAAATGAAGATTTTACCATGAACATTTGAGACACCGAGTCATCGGTTCTTAGTTATTTGGTTAGACATTCTCCGGTTTGATAGCGCTTACGAACATGTGAAAATAAAGTGTGCAAGGAGAGCAACTGCTGCTCAAATTTCACCCGATATAGATCACAATCTTTAATAAGGTTTTGGGGATGGCATCTGTAGTGTAGTATGAAGATATATTTGTATATGTTTTTACGGTTTTTATATCGATGACTTGTCGCAAAACTTAGGGACACTTTCACGCAACACGGTAGAAACAAAATTATGTTAATATGTTGATTGTGGATGGCTTTGAAGAGGGAAAATGGGGGCAGGGAAGTTTACTACGCCTAGTGTTGTGGGAGAAACAGCGATTTTAAGAGAGAGAGAGAAAGAGAGAGAGAGAGAGAGAGAGAGAGAGAGAGAGAGAGAGAGACAAACAGAAAGACAGACAGAAAGAAAGACAGAAAAACATACAGAGACTGACAGAAACAGACGAACAGACAGAGAATAAAATCAACGTTCTTGAGCCCTTAACGTATTGCAAACACATCGTCTAACAGTGTATAATGCTGTAAGCGTATTTACCAAATAGTTCTGTCTCTGGTCACCAGGCGGATCCTTCCTGTGTGGGAGGATGGGAGAGTGGTGACCAGTGGTCATTTCCCATCCTGACCCGTGGTAGTTGTACGACATCATCAGCAAATAGTCCACGTACCTGCCCAACAAAAACGACAAACAACACCCACCAGGCCTTAAAACGCTGAGATTTTTCCTCACGGAATAGGTTCATGTTCATCATCATCATCATCATCATCATCATCATCATCATCATCATCATCATCATCATCATCATCATCACCATCATCATCATCATCATCATCATCATGAATACTAATATAAGATGGATTACATTATAAATAATAACACCATTACCATCATCATCATCATCATCATCATCATTATCCTTCTCCTCCTCCTCCTCCTCCTCCTCATCATCATCATCATCATCATCATCATCATCATCATCATCATCATCATCATCATCATCATCATCATCATCATCATCATAACACCACACCGAATATCAGTACCGATTCTCTGTCCTGTGCGTAGACCTAAATTTGGTATGGTACACGAATAATAGCGCCTTGCAGGCGGAGGTGAGGTAAAACGCCTTATATAAAATAGGCAAAACTCGATCGTCAGAGAAAACTGATTCAATGCGCTAAGATGTTGTTGGCAGGCAAAAGGTATTCAGTCCTTTGACGTTGTAACTTACTTATGAATTTCATGAGCTTCGTAGGCCTGCTCAACGTAGAAGTCACTGGAAGCTGCTGCAAGGGTCAGAAGCAACTTGTCTTTACCGCTGTGTTCTTTCTCTGCAGCAAACGCCTCGTACAGGGCCTGAAATAGTCCAGGGATAGTGGGAAATTATTAATATTTTATTGATAATATCATTCTATCCGAGCATGGGACGATGATGTGCCTTATAAATGATGTCATCATCATCATCATCATCATCATCATCATCATCATCATCATCATCATCATCATCATCATCATCATCATCATCATCATCATCATCATCATCATCATCATCATCGTCGTCGTCGTCGTCGTCGTAATCGTCACCATCATCATCATGGTAGTGGTCGTCGTCATCATGATCATCATCATGATCATCACGATCATCTTCTTCGCCGTCGTCTAATCATCATCACCGCCATCATCACTATCAAAATTTGCCGTCCTGTTAATGTTCAGTTCCTGTTATTTTTCAAAGACCCAATATGAAGTTATGGTGTTATACATTTTAAAAAGTATAAAAGATCTTTTTTTCTGATTATTTAAATTAAAAAGAAAAATCATAGAGACCTCCACATTCTTTTCTGATGTAAATGATTAAAACTTTGGCATTTAATCTTAGATGAATTTGGCCATTTAGCAGTGAGCTCATCGGTTTGAAAGCAAACTGACCTTGTTGACCCAAAAATAATAATGAGTTTGAAGTAGGTTAATTCCATTGTGATTTATGTTTGTCTACTTTTACGACTTTATTATTTTTCATGAAATCAATTAGGTCTAGAAAAATAATACAGTAACATAACATGGCTGAATCATGCATTACAGTAGGCTACCTTCATAAGTTTGGTAAACTTTTGCTTGTCTTCTGGCTTGCTGCCTCTCGTTGCAGGAAACTCCCAGTCCATATCCAAGCCATCAAAGCCATACCTATAGCGAACAACAAGATTGAAAAAGAAATTATTATGACTACTTTCTTACCCGAGTCGCCCATGCATCTACGCGTCTATCGTTACTAAACGACTGAGCGATCCTGAACGACCTTAATGTATGTATATGTGCGCTTATTTGAGGCCCGTCGCCAATACCTTTTGATAAAATGGCCGGCTTCTTTAGACGAAACATCATATAAAATGTAATTACAGAAGAATTCTCTTTGTAAAATATTTATTTGCGATATTGTTCGTTTTTAAAAAAAAAAAATCAATTTGAATCAAATAATCTTTATTTAGAAGCATATTTTCTAAATAATAAGTGCTTACAAACAATGTAAGATTTCTCAAAATAATATATTTTCTCGGTAAATAACTTATTATTTACCTAAACAATACACTGTTTACTTAAATAAATAATGATATAGGTAAACAAGGCATTGTTCCTAAATAAATGTTTTTAAACCTATGTAATGCATTATTAAGCAGATTGTGTTAAATAATGTGTTATTTAGAAATGTTTTTTTAAAATGATAGGTTTACTTATATAATGCATTATTTAGCAGAATTTGTTAATTAAAGTATTATTTAGAAGATATTGCTAAATAATGCATTATTTACGTAAACAATTCATTGTTTAGGGACTGCGCAATTGCGCAATTTTCATTATTTAGGGGATTCCAGGATTCGCTTGAAAACTTGGTTTTTATAATTTTACTGCTTTCTATAATTAAATGCAAGGTCTTTCCAAAGATTTGTGTATCCACAACTTGTGATAATTATTTATTTTTCAACATAAATCGCTCCAAAAATTCGAAAATAAAACGTCTTTAACCTCTCGAACACAAACAAAAGGTCAAGGTCAGTTTTGTGCGGGAGTGTTCAGATTTTATGAGAATCTTCGTCAGAAGAAAAAAAAAGCTTTCTTTTGGTATTCATTTACCCAAGAACTATGCTGAGAATGTGTTTCCGTTTGTTCTTTTAAGTTGAATTAGGTTTTAATTTCAAACGGAAAGTTTCAGCTTATTCGAAACTACCAGGGATTTGCAGGTTGGACTAAAAAAAAAACACATGGCGGAAGTACTCTGAAGGCAAGGACGCCAAATGCAGAAATAATTATGGATCCCTCTTTTCCGGAGTCGTTACAGTTTCAGTTTCGTATATTAAAGCTGTTGCAAAGGAATACAAAATGAAGTGAAATAAACCAGTTGCCCTATTTTAAATCGCAAAACAGCGTAAAATCACGATTTTGTAATTTTGTTTATCACTACCACATAACCTCATAGTAATACGACATGTACTTGCGAATCCCCTAAAATAATGAAACCTAGACAATTAATTGTTTACGTAAATAATGCATAATTTGAAACATCTTCTAAATAGTACATTATTTAGCAAATCATAATTTAGACAAATTTCTAAATAATTCATTATTTAACACAATCTGCTAAATAATGCATTATATAGGTAAATAATTCCTTATTTTGCAACAATGCCTTATTTATCTAGGCCTATATCATGATTTATTTAGCTAAACAATATATTGTTTAGGTAAATATTAAGTTATTTATGGAGAAAATATGTAATTTACATAATCTTACATTGTTTGTAAACAAATAATTATTTAGAAAACATGTTTCTAAGTAAAGATTATTTAGCTGAAAGTGGTGAAAATAAATATTTTACAAAGGGAATTCCATAAGAAAGTCCACTCCTGTATGAAGGATCTGTCGTCACCGGTGAGATTCGAACCAATGTCACGGCAAAAGCCAATCCATAATTGTGAAAATTCCGATGGCGTGAATTGATAATTTTTGCGCCCCACGAAACATGTTAATGCAGGAATGTGTCATATTAAATAGGAAAGTAGATCTACAATGTAGCATCTTAGCAACTAATATTACAGCGTTCCAATTCCAATGTCACTAACATATTTGTACAAAGTATTTTGTTGACATCTGTCAATATACATAACAAGACAAAACAAACTGAAATAAAATAAAGAAAATAAAATATAATAACTAAAAGTAACAATTAAAAAAACACACACAAAAATTGAAACACGATCTGACAAAATATGAAACTGCGCCCTGTTACAGTAATTGTTCTGATGATTCAACTTGACCCCCATTCTCCCCCCTAAAACTCCCACCCCTCAATCCCACGACACTTCAAAACTTACTTTTTCAGATAAGCAACTACATTGCTGCTCCATTCGTGGTAGTTCTCACTTTCCATGATAGGGATGAAAGGTTTGGACCCGATCTTCCAGCCGCCCACTGCCAGCAGTATTTTCAACTTGGGGTTCTTCTTTTTCAGTTTTATCGTTCTTTCGTACAGACCTGAAGAGATTGTTTGGTAGAGTTAATTCAGAGAATTTATAAAGAAATGGAACAAAACTAAACGCATTTTTCTCTTACAATACCTCATATATTGTTCTACAGCTGAAGTAGGCATAGGTCTGTCCCTTTGGAACACACAAAAATGTCGATAATAATAATAGTTATGCCAAACTCCACTTCGATTTATTAATTTAAAATACACTGTTAGAAGGGTGTATCATCATCATCATCATCATCATCATCATCATCATCATCATCATCATCATCATCATCATCATCATCATCATCATCATCATCATCATCAAACGTGTCATCGTCAACAACAACAATAACAATAACAACAATAACAGCAACAACAACAGCAAGATGTATAAGACGATGACGCTCCATCATCACCATCATCACCATCACATCATCAACAATAGCAGCAGAGTTAAGTACGTGGCCTACTTATAACAATCGCAGGGAGTAAACAGCACAATTAGTTGTAAAGGACATAGGATATGAGTCTTGAGTATTTCATCAGCATTACAAGTTATTTTAAAGAGTGTCAACATGATTACTACCAGCAGTTTGCACGCTTTCGCAAACTTTTCAGCGTCACTAGTATTTGCAGAAATATGTTTTCACCATCCTTTCATTTCACTCCCGATCACTCACTCCCACCCTTTTCCCAAACCCACCGTTCTCTCCATAGTCATTCCAGTTGTTGTTAGTGATGCCCTTGCCGTCTTTAGTGATGTCAGCGAAAGCGAAGATGATATGGGTGCACAGGAACGGGTCGATATGCTCTGGCCAGAACTTGCCCACGCTGGGACGAGCGTTGGCTGAACTGCTGTAGTAGCAGAAGATCTTCTTCGATGGCACTCCTGTTTTAAAAAACAACAACAACCACTCAACACCAAAAGATCGTAACAATTCTGAAAGTTATATTTTACGAAATTAGATGCTGTTGCACGCACTTTCCTTCTCACATCTCGTTGTTGCTGCCAAAAATCTGGTTCGTTAAAGTGAAACGATTAATAATAATAATAATAATAATAATAATATTAATAATAATAATAATAATAATAATAATAATAATAATAATAATAATAATAATAATAATAATAATAATAATAATAATAATAATAATAATAATAATAATAATCCTAGCCTCGCATACAACTAACTTTTCCACCAGTCGTGTGCGGAAAGAAACGAAAACTAGCAAGAAGGAATCCTCGTCATTCACATCTTTTATCCTCCTCCTCCTCCTCCTCATCATCGTCGTCGTCGTCGTCGTTGTCGTCGTCATCGTCTTCCTCATCCTCCTGCACCTTCTGGACCTCCTATTCCTCATCATCATCCACCACATCATCCTTCTCCTCCTCTACCTACTACTACATGGACAGAGGGACGTGGACAAGTTTAGTTCGGTTTTCACATCAACTCGGCATGACTCAGTCAATTTACACACATAATCTGACAACGAAGCTCACCGTGAGTGTATGATGTCAAATGACCCATAGTAGCATCAGCAGGTGCGTTCTGGTCTCCAGCTAACTCCATCGCCCCCTCGTTCTCACCTTCCCCTCCGTGGTCAGAAAACGCCTGAGACTTTACTGGAATATTAGAGTAGTCGACGAATCCGTGATTAGCGAAAAAGGTTTCGATATAAGTCGAGGCATTGACAGGTTTGGCTGTGGCTTTATTGACATTTGCTTTGGGGGGTTTATCAGTGGCAGGTCTTTGAGTGGTAGAAGGTTTTACTGTCGACTTTTTAACGTTGACTTCCTTACTAACTGGTGGCACAGTTAGAGGTCCATTCTGGCTTTTCTGGTCGTTACTGGCAGCCTTAGAGCTGTGTGGTTGACCGTCGGTGCTGTGGGTGATGTTTTCAGTTTCTCTGGCAATGGCTAAAGCGTCCTTCACCAGTTCTGCTAATGTCCTGTTGGCGCTCAGCTCCAGTTCTCGAACTAACTGGTCATCCACGTTCATTCCTACATCTTTGGTGTCAGAAGTGTTGTCCTTCTTAGATAAATCTGAAAAGTCTGTTCTGGAGATTTCTTTGTCTTCCGTGCTCGTAGCTTTTGTACTGAAACTGACATCAAGTGAAGTTGCGTTAAGTTTATGCTTAATATCTTCAAAGTGCTGTTCCACACTTTGTTTTCCGTGAGTATCTCTACCATTGTGCAGCGGCGGGGTTTTCATAGTTTGAGCTTCGTTATTACTGCTGCTGGAGTTACTAATGCTGCTGCTGTTGCTACTGCTGCTGTCACTGCTGCTGGGGTTATTACTGCTGTCGGGTTTATTGTTGCTACCACTTATCAGAAACAGTTCATCCAATGTCTCTTCGATTATCTCTTCTGTCTTTTTCATATCGTCTGAAAGTTGTACAGCTGCTTCTCGCTGAGCGTCTGTTTCCACAGTGCCAGGAGGAGCTGTAGAAGAAGGTACAGTCTGTGTGGTTGGGTGCTGCGATACTTTGTGTGAATTCGTGACTTTTGCTGCAGATTTTGTGGAGTATCCCGGAGCTGTGTTTGGTAGATTCGATGGTGGTGAAAAAGGAGATTTCATCGAAAAAGTTACCCAGCCAGCATTATAAGGCACCAGATAGATTTCTCCATTGTAACCATTCTGAAAAAGATTTAAAAACAGTTTTTTTCACAAATTATTCTGAAAAGATGTCTAGAATTTAAATTTCCACATCGGACTCTTGTTTTTACATTTCACTGTTTTATTTGGAAAACAGCAACATTTAGTTCAAGAAAGCAATATTTTAAAAAAAATTATTTGTTGAAGAAGGAATGAACAATAGAACATTATGTTTGTAATAATAGATTTTCAAATTCATTTATTCTCTTGTCACAAAACTATGGACAGTTTCTCAGAAATAGACTGTACTTATTAACTGAAAAACTTCACCACTAGCATTTTGCCTGTTTTCTGTTATTGATAAGTTGGAAAAGCATAACAAGACCACGCGATAAAATACCACGACTGCATCTTTGTATTCGTCTAGCTAATGCGCACAAACCATTCTTCGTATTTCAAATCAACACTAAGAACAATACTGACACAGTCTCAACAGATGCAAACCAACACGTAGTTGAGGGCAATACTATCCGTAACAAAAGAAAGACCAGCACTGCCTCAAATAAAGAAGGTTTCACAAAAAGGGAGACTAAAACGGACTCAACTAATGAAGAGTCCTAGCAAGAGAAGGAGACTCATTGTCCGAGCTTATGGAAAACCAACCAGTTTACCGTCAGACAACACCTTGTTTGTCCAGGGCATCAGACACGCAAGCATTACGGTGTTTGTCCACTTGTACCGCTCTCGTCTGCTGCCAAGTGGGACGGCTCAACCCAAGCCCTGACGTCACTGTGGCCGAGCCAGTGGACAGTACGTGCTGAGGTGCAACAGGGGATCGTTTGTTTAGGTAAAGGTTCTAACACAACTTTATTCTTTTATCTTTGACTATTTGCTCATACTTAGCTATAGCTCAGATTATGCTGAGTATTTGAAACCTTCTGAGCATCCTGCACTAGAATTTGCGTATAGTAGGTTAAGAAAGTTACACAATTATTGCATTAACTTACCTCAGGTTAGGCAGAGCTGACTTATACTATGATACAACATGACCGAAAGTTAGAGACCTTCTGGACATACCGCCATTAGAATGATGCATTGCACACATCTATGTGCACGCCTTTTGAATAGTTCTTAGCAAATATTTTATTGGAACAAACTACCATGCAAACTCATACTTGCACCAAACATTCAGTTTGACTTGGCTTCTATGCAATGCATGGACTTGGCGCATGTTGTCTCTGCAACTGAGTGACCTCATACGTGCACCATTTCTTCCTGAGACATGAACACTTTTACATAAAACTATAAAGCTATCTTTCCTCTCAGTTTTCTATATTAGTCTATATATGCATGGAATACTAAATATTCAGCAGATATTCAGCCTGTATGACAAGGCTACCAGTGCAGTCCTCCACAACAGCGCCATCGGGAACTGGTTCATAAAACAATCGGTGTGCGTCAATGATGCCTACTCTCTCCAACACTCTTTAACATATTCCTAGAACGCATCATGTCAGATGCCCTTGCAGATG
>CM072513.1:57416574-57479074 GCA_036898135.1 Oncomelania hupensis
ATATTTTTGCTTCACAAAATTCAGATCACAATTCAAAATGTCCATTTTAGTTCCATTACACAAGCATAAACAACCAGTGACCATGCTGACAATAGTGCTACTGCTATTACTGCTGTTGTTGTCATCATTGATGGTATAATGATTATGAAGGTATCAGCGACGACAACGACGACGTTGTTGTTGTTGTTGTTGTTGTTGTTGTTGTTGTTGTTGTTGTTGTTGTTGATGATGATGATGATGATGATGATGATGATGATGATTTTTTCATCATTGATGGTATAATGATTATGAACGTATCAGCGACGACAACGACGACGTTGTTGATGATGATGATGATGATGATGATGATGATGATGATGATGATGATGATGATGATGATGATGATTTATATTAATGTGTTATACACCACATGGTCCTGATGAGAATAATACTAATAATATAGAAGACAACAGGAAATTACGACAATGAAGGTACTTCTTCAAACATTATTACGCTTACTACTAATATTGTTACAGCCAATGTTAGTAATTAGAATTAGATCATGACTACATTAATGGCAAATCAAATTCAAAAGCAGCTGTACTTGACTTGAGTTATTAAGTTATTTGCAAAATGCTACATCTATAGGGAATCAACAAGATGGCAAGCCATTCAAATGTATTTCCAGATACTAACACACATGTGTAAAAATCAGCATTTTTAACAGTGCTATTTTTCGTGGAGCTGGTCCTCTTTCGGGTTTATCGTAAAGAAGCAAGAGGAAAACATGGAACGATTAGACACTTCTTTAACTGCTAAAGCTTATCAAAATCTCATCAGTTATGACAGGTGTTTGACTTTGACTTTTGCGACAGTACAAGCATGAATCATTATAAAAGGCAGCGCAGCAGTTTCAGTATGTGCATGAAAAAAATAATCAAAAAAGTTCAAGTAATTCTTGAGATTATTCCTCCAAATTGTTTTGAACAGAAAAAAGCGAAATACCGACAGGTGGTGCGACCTACCAAAGGACTGCCACAAAATGATTGGTCATGAGTTGAAACAGGCCTTAAATTCGAAATCGTCATAATCGGACCAACAGTTTTCGACAAACAGAGCAACATGTGTTTATCAATAAGGTGGACCCTAGCGACCACACATCATAATGAATAGATACAGAGACATTCCTAAAGCGTTTGTGGATCGTTCAAGTTTGGTGTGCGGACAGTATAAATGTGGTGTGCAAATCGTACAAGTTGAGCAGGGATGGATTATGCTCTTCATGAGGGGGGTTTACTGATTACATTATGAGAAACTATTAGACTATTAATAATTACGTAAACCTGCATATCGCTACAGCCGATTTTTGTTGTCCTCTAAACGCAGAGAGCCGTTAGTTTGCCTCTTTGTAAAATCTAACCAATCCTTTTTTAAAGTTATATTTATTGTTCAGCCGGAGTTTGAAGTCACAACCTATCATATCAAAACTCCTTGAAAAGACTGTCATGAAACAGTTAAATGAAAATTTTAATTCCAACAGCCTTCTCTGCCCATTTCAGTCTGCCAACCGTTCTGATCATTCCATGCACTGAAACAGCTCTCGTCCATATTTTAAATGACCTCTTGCTTGCCACTGACTCTGGGAAACTTTCCCTTCTCATTCTTCTCGATCTCTTTGTTGCCTTTGATACAATCGATCACTCTATTCTCCTCCAACGTCTTGAAAACACTTTTGGGATTTTCGGCTCTTCACTCAACTGGTTCTCTTCGTATCTTTCTGACAATGTTCAGAAAGTCTCTTCTTCTCCAGTCCTACTTACCTGTGATGTTCCTCATGGCTATGTTCTTGATCCAGCTCTTTTCACTCTGTATACTTCTCATCTCTCTGACATCATCAAAAATCACCACACCAATCATCACTTCTACGCTGACAATAGCCAACTTCACGACAGTGACTCCTGAAAATCTTCCATACCTTCTTCAAGGGACGTCTGACTGTTTCACTGACATACAAAACTGGATGACTGCCAACAAACTTCAATTCAACGCTGACAAGACCGAAGCCATACACATTGGAACCAAACATAAGCTTTCTTCTGTCTCTACTGATTCAAATTTTCTTGAACATAGCACAATCCTCCTTTATTCTTTCGTAAAAAAATCTTGATGTCACCACTGACAATGCATAACTGCATTCAGAAAACCTGTCAGTCATGTTTCTTTCATCTTCGCCGTATTGGCCTTATTCGTAAGTACTTCAACACTGATGCCACAAAAAAGTGAATTACATCTCTCGTCCTTTCACGACTGGACTACTGCATCTTACTTCTTTCTGGGTTGCCTGCATCATCCACCCACTTTCTTCAACGCGTTCAAATTTATGCAGCTCGCCTGATCTTAAAAAAGAGAAGGTCTGATTTTATCACCTCACTGCCCTCCTCGAATCACTAGCTGCATGTCTCACACAGACTGCTATACAAAGTTAACCTTCTCTGCGTCAAGTGCATCAACGGTTCTGCTTCTTTCAACCTTTCAGACAGGATCCATTTGTACACACCATCACGCAACCTCCGCCAAGTTTCTGATCCTCTGACTCTTCGAGTCCCTCGAACCAAACTTGTTTCTGCCGGATTCCATTCTTTTTCTGTATTTGGACCATCCGTTTGAAACCAACTCCAACGTTCTCTGCGCAGCAAACCCTCAATCTTCTCCTTCAAACAGAACCTAAAAACTCTTCTCGTCTTCTTTTGCTCATTAACCATCTTCCACAACAATGGTATGTTCCGCATGGTCTCTATGTACATGATAGCGTATATATTTTCTCATCTTTGTCTATTTGTTGTATACTTTTTTTTAATAATCGTAATGATTTTTTTTGGTGTGCGAATGTGTGAGAATTGCGCTTTCAACCGATTTTTTTAAATAGTAAAAGGTATAAATATACTTATTATTATTTATTATTATTACAACCTAACCTGATCCTGCCAGAAGCATGTGATAAAAAATCCTAGTGGGCTTACAGATGTGTGCATTGTAAAATCAAAATAACTCCACATTCTGCTTCTATTTGCTCTTAAAATCTGGACGAAGGATTACTAGGTCTACAATCATTTTTGCATTTTGCTAATTCAAGCCTAAACAGGCGGTATTTCCTCTCCCATCATGAAGGCAAAGAGATATAGCCTAATACAATGGGATGGAGGCGGGCATGATCGAGGGTAATATAAGGTTACGTCCTCAGAAAGTAAAAGATCTATGTCAGTCATAACAAGCCTAGTCAATGGGCTAACTGCTACGCTAAACTACGCTAAGCCTTTCCAAATCCAAATTAATACAGAATTTGGCGTTGTTGAGTACATACAAATGTGAAATGGACAGAACCCTAATATCCTAAAGTTTTAGCGCAATTTTATTCAAACCATGAGGACTATGGCCAATAAAAAAATTAATTAAATGGGTGTACGCCATAATGGCAATGAAGGTATATGGGGGGTGAGGGAAAAGGGAAACGTACGTGTGTGTGTGTGTGTGTGGGAGGGGGGGTGCGTATGTGCGTGTGTGTGTTTTTTTTTTATTTTATTTCATTTTTTATATATTTTTTTTCGACCGAGGTTGGGAAGGAGGGGAGGGGGAGATTTCCGTGCTCCCTAGGACCCCTCTCTCTTCCCCCCCCAATAATCCACCTCTGTTGAGTGTGGGTTGAGTAGAGGTTTGTTGTGCGGACCATACAATTTTGGTGTGCGGACAGTATAAATTTGGGGAATAGTGTATGGAGAGTACATGTTTGTTGTGCGGACAGTATATGTTTGGTGCGGACAGTATATGTTTGGTGTATGGTGTGCGGACAGTATAAATTTGGTATGTGTACAGTACAAGTTTTGTGCGCAGACAGTAGGCCTATAAGTTTGATGTGCGAAGAGCATACATTTGGTGTGCGGACAGTACAGTTCTGTAAGGTAAACTGACCTGCATGTGTGGCGCCAGTGAAGAGGTTGTAGACGGTGCGTATGATGGGATACTTGGTTCCTCCACAGTGACCGCTGAAATCATCCATCTCCACTGACCACAGGAAAGCTCCGGCCAAGTCCAGCTTCAGGATGATCTTCGCCTGTTGCCAAAGTTGCATAATCATACACTTGAATCATCCTTGTACGATGATGATGTTTTCATTCGGATGGTTTTGTCACATTAGTCAAAAAGCAAGGTTATCTGGCACTAGCAAACATAGTACTGACTTATTGTTAATAGTGGGAAGATGGCATTTAAGTAGGAAACAGTTAGGTATAATATATTAACAGTTAGTTATAATATATTAACAGAAAAAAACATACATTGCATTTTATATGATCGACATTATCAATAATTATTATGAAGAGCACAATTTTAATTAGACTATGTCCTCTATTATAATAAATTGCACAAGTGACCACGATCTCGGAAGTGACCACGATCTCGTGATGATGTCTTTCCGGCTCCACTTGAAGAGAGTAAATACAGCAAAGTGCACTAGACTGAAGTTCGACCTGGACAAACTGCAAGACCCGGAGGTGGCAGAACTATTTCAGGCCACAATTGGAGGGAAATTTGCACCACTGCTCATTTTGGGGGCTGGTGAAGTAGATGTCAACACCATGACCACCACCTTCAACTCAGCTGTGACAGATGCCGCCACTGAGATCCTTGGCAAGCACCGACCAAGGAGAAGCCGTGGATCACACCTGAACTTTTGGATCTGTGTGATAAACGAAGAGAGATAAAAAAAGAAAAAGAACACCTCACAGGGAGCTGATGTCTACAGAAAAATCAACAATGACATCCGAAAAGGCATGCGCACAGCAAAGAAGAACTGGATAGAAGATCAATGCCAGGAAATAGAGAACAGTCTAAACAAGAACAACAGCAAGAAGGCCTACCAGACTGTGAAGCGGCTGACAAGTGTTAAACAGCCCAAAGTCTCCACGATCCAAAGCAAGTCTGGCGTATGCCTTACAGAAGAACAAGAAGTCTTGGACAGATGGACAGAGTACTGCTCTGACCTTTACAACCATACACCAAATGGAGACCCATCAGTTCTAGCATGTCCCGAGAACAGAGAAGAAGAAGAAATCCTCCCAATTCTCCGGGAAGAAGTTGAGGCAGCAGTGCAATCGCTGAAGAAGGGGAAGTCAGCGGGAGTGGACAGCATACCCGCGGAACTGCTACAAGCAGGAGGAGAAGCGATGATTGATGCCCTCACCATTATATGTAACAAGATCTGGCAGAGTGGGCAGTGGCCTACACCATGGACCCAGTCGCTTGTCATCACTCTTCCCAAAAAAAGTAACCTTCAGGAGTGTGAAAATTACCGCACCATCAGCCTCATCAGCCATCCCAGCAAGGTCCTCCTGAAAATAATACTCAACAGGTTGAAACCCCAAGCTGAACAAATCATAGCTGAAGAACAAGTAGGATTCAGGGCATGGCGAAGTACCACTGAACAGATTTTCAACCTCAGAATAATCTATGATAAATACCTACAGCCCCAACAACATCTATATCATGTGTTCATAGACTTCAAGAAGGCGTTTGACAGAGTCTGGCATGCAACTCTATGGGCAACAATGAAAATGTACAACATCAGCCCTAAAATTATTGAAGTCATCAAAAGCCTGTATGACAAGGCTACCAGTGCAGTCCTCCATAACAGCGTCATCGGGAACTGGTTCAGAACAACAATCGGTGTGCGTCAAGGATGCCTACTCTCTCCAACACTCTTCAACATCTTCCTAGAGCGCATCATGTCAGATGCTCTTGCAGATCACGAAGGCACAGTCAGCATAGGGTGTAGAGAAATCTCCAATCTTCGTTTTGCGGATGACATTGATGGATTAGCTGGAGAGAAACAAGAACTTGAACAGCTGGTACAGAGGCTTGACACCACCTCCAGAGCTTATGGAATGGAAATAAGTGCAGAGAAGACCAAAATGATGACCAACAACACCAATGGCATCAACATGGACATCAAAGTCCAAGGCCAATCCCTCAACACAGTGCATAGCTTCAAATATTTGGGAGCCATTGTGTCAGACAATGGGTCCCGACAGGAAGTCCTCTCCAGGATCGCACAAACAACTGCTGCCCTGGCAAGGTTGAAGCCCACTTGGAAAGACAGGACCATCAGTCTACATTCCAAAGTAAGACTGCTGCGCTCCCTTGTCATCTCCATCTTCCTATATGCTTGCGAAGCATGGACCCTCACAGCAGATCTCCAACGAAGAATACAAAGCATGGAGATGAGGTGCTACAGAAGACTTCTGGGCATTTCCTATACTCAACACATCACCAACGACGAAGTCCGACAGACCATCACACAAGCCATTGGACAACACGATGACCTGCTCACAGTGGTGAAGAAACGGAAACTCCGATGGTATGGCCACGTCACCAGATCATCAGGCCTTGCAAAGACTATTCTGCAAGTCACAGTGCAAGGAGGTAGAAGAAGAGGGAGACAGAAAAAGAGGTGGGAGGACAACATTCGAGAATGGACTGGTTTGACACTGAGCGAAGCCATCAGGGCTGCTGAGGACAGAGAAAGATGGAGTATGCTGGTTAAACGATCATCTGTGGTGCCCCTACGACCTCCGGGTTACGGGATAGGATAGGATAGGAAGGCACACAAAATAATTGCATAAGTTCACATCACGACCACTGAACCTGTAAAGTTGTATTTTTTTTGGTGTGCTGCTGACAATGACACTAGCATAATTTCAAATAATCTTTAATATGGTTTACCTTCAGGGAGGAGCTGTCAGGTGAATCGAATCCGACCCAGTCCCCGTCGCCGTGTGCGTACGGTACCCTCTGGTCCATGATCCATTCCACCTTCCAGGCGTTGTGGATCACTTTCTCGCAGATCTGGCGTGAAGAAAAAACAACAAAACAAAACATAAAATCCCATAATCTGTGTACGCAATCACTCTTTCACAAGTTCCGAACCATTTTGAAGACTACTTTGTACTCTGAAAGCATTATGAACCTCAGTGACAGACAGACGTAACCGAAAGGTGGATGCTATTTTACCAACTTAAATCTATAACTTAATTATTTATTACTTTAATAATAATAATAATAATAATAATAATAATAATAATAATAATAATAATAATAATAATAATAATAATAATAATAATAATAAATGGGCTTCTATTGTTGTTCTTCTCGCGCTTAGAACATGACGGTTTCATGGAGTCATGCGCCTTAAAAGACTGCAATCATCATCATTATCGTCGTCATCATCATCATCATCATCATCATCATCATCATCATCATCATCATCATCATCATCATCATCATCATCATCATCATCATCATCAGCATCATCATCATCATCATGTTGATCTGGAGACTATGGTTTTGAATGTGTTAAATGTGCTGCGTTGCAGAAAATCCTCAGCTTCATTTCTTTACTGCGTTGCCATGGTGAATATTGCAATTATTAGGAATGGGGGCTCATTCAGAGGCCACACAATGCCATTTATTTTAATCTTTATTTTAATTTCTCTTCTGCTTCGAAAAAGACGTGCCAGAAATTTCAGTTCTATGATAATCCTGATATAATAACAGTAACACTGACCACAAGTGATAATAATTTTTGGTCCTGATTTGGCTCGGAAGAGTCAGCTGGACCTAAAGCAATAACCATGTAATGTAATGTAATGTAATGATAATAATTTTGATACTAATAATACTAAGTGAACAAGACAGTTTATATAGAACTAGACAATCACGTCACTATTATCAGTGAGTCAGTCGGTTGATTAGGCAGTAGCCAAAAACGTGTTTTTTATGCTTAGGATTTTTCATGGAAGAGTCGGTGGATTTCTGTGACACCTCTCTGTCTGTCTGTCTTGTCTGTCTCTGTCTCTGTCTCTCTCTGTGTCTCTTTTCTTCTCTTAACGACATCGGCAACCCGTGGAAAGACCGTTGGGTCAGTCAGTTGGTTGATCAGGTGGTCAGAGCAGCAAGTGGAAGATCAAGTGCGTAGCTAGAGAGTGAATTAGCGCAGCTAGTACTCACCCGTCTAGGACATAAGCGTCAAGATCTTTAAAGCCCGTGCGATGGAATGCGTGCGTGCACAGACTAAATCTCTGTATATACTCTGAAGGAGTGCGGGGCGCTTGCCAGTCATCAGGGTCATGCTATTATTTGTCCGGTGTGACATCCTCACAGTTCCTAGTATCCTAGCTGGGCTGGGAGCGAATGGGAGCATTCTGATTGGTCGACGCGTTACAAAATTCGACGCATGCGCACAGTGCTATCATAGTCTTCGTAAGGGTTAGGGTTAGGGTTTCGGTTAGAGTTAAGAGTTTAGGGTTAGGGTTAGGGTTTGGGTTAGGGTTAGGGTTATGACGCCTAAGAACTTCGTGAAAAAGCCGGCCCGACATGACCTGGCGCATGCGCAAATGCGCTCGGATATACTAGGAGACCCGGAACTTGAAGGATGTGACACCGGCACTCCAAGCCGTCAACCGGTTTCGAACCACTGTCTGCATGTAGGGTTATCGCTCAACGTTCAATGCTTCCACTGTGGCTTACACCAAATGGGCCAGCGACGGCCTACTAGCACCAAAACCGAGAGTTACCATTATCACGAGATAATTAAAATTATCACGTGTTCTGTGTAATTTACAGAGATATCGGCAATCCGCAGTGTTAATTAATAATTATCAGTATTTGCCACGCTTTCCTAGCGCCCAAACCTGATAATTACAAATATCGTGAGATAATTATAATTATAAAGAGATAATTTCAATTATCAAGCGATAATTACAATTATGACTGCAAATTATAAATATCAAGATGAGCATGCGCGGCCCGATGCGCGATGCGTATGCGCGGCAGCGGCACTGTTCCCAGCAATCCTGGGGTTTTGGCCCTAGTAAAGCGTGGCCCAAACTGAAAATTAGTAATTAACACTGTGAATTACCGGTATCTCTTTGACTTACACAGAACACGTGTTAATTACAATTATCACTGATACATGTAAGTTTTTCAGGTTTTGACGCTAGTAAGCCGCCTTACCAGAATTAAGCATGATCACGTGAAAATTATAATTATCAAGTGAAAATTTTAATTATTATGTGATAATTACAATTTTCAGTTTTGGCGCATTTTCAGGCGGATTGATAGAGCCAAAACTGAAAATTAAACATAATCACACGAACATATTTGTAATTTTTCAATGATAATTGTAATTATCTCTTGATAATTGTAATTATCCCATGATATTTGCAATTATCACATAATAATTGTAATTATCAGGTTTTGGCGCTAGTAGGCCGCCATACTCCCAGTCTAAAAGACAATAATAGATGCAAACCTCATAGAGGGCCATGATGCCAGACTCTCCGCTGTATTTCCCCTTTTCGTTTCCGCCCTCCGCACTCTCTCTGATGCCGTGCTTGCTGGGGTCTGTCAGCTTCCAGCCCATCCCGTAAGTCGGCATACCCACGATCAGCTTGTCCTTAGGCAAGCCTTGCTTCAGCCAGTAGTCGATAGACCATAACTGCACACACACGCCGACACACACAGAAACACACACATACACGCACACACATACACACATGCACGCACGCACGCACGCACACGCACACACATAAACATACACATACACACACAAACACTTCAGGCTGGTTACAGGGACAATATTTGATGCCGAACTCTGGATAACAATAATGCATTTTGACTTCGTGTAGACCTACGTCCCAAATGAAGATTTTACCATGAACATTTGAGACACCGAGTCATCGGTTCTTAGTTATTTGGTTAGACATTCTCCGGTTTGATAGCGCTTACGAACATGTGAAAATAAAGTGTGCAAGGAGAGCAACTGCTGCTCAAATTTCACCCGATATAGATCACAATCTTTAATAAGGTTTTGGGGATGGCATCTGTAGTGTAGTATGAAGATATATTTGTATATGTTTTTACGGTTTTTATATCGATGACTTGTCGCAAAACTTAGGGACACTTTCACGCAACACGGTAGAAACAAAATTATGTTAATATGTTGATTGTGGATGGCTTTGAAGAGGGAAAATGGGGGCAGGGAAGTTTACTACGCCTAGTGTTGTGGGAGAAACAGCGATTTTAAGAGAGAGAGAGAAAGAGAGAGAGAGAGAGAGAGAGAGAGAGAGAGAGAGAGAGAGAGACAAACAGAAAGACAGACAGAAAGAAAGACAGAAAAACATACAGAGACTGACAGAAACAGACGAACAGACAGAGAATAAAATCAACGTTCTTGAGCCCTTAACGTATTGCAAACACATCGTCTAACAGTGTATAATGCTGTAAGCGTATTTACCAAATAGTTCTGTCTCTGGTCACCAGGCGGATCCTTCCTGTGTGGGAGGATGGGAGAGTGGTGACCAGTGGTCATTTCCCATCCTGACCCGTGGTAGTTGTACGACATCATCAGCAAATAGTCCACGTACCTGCCCAACAAAAACGACAAACAACACCCACCAGGCCTTAAAACGCTGAGATTTTTCCTCACGGAATAGGTTCATGTTCATCATCATCATCATCATCATCATCATCATCATCATCATCATCATCATCATCATCATCATCATCACCATCATCATCATCATCATCATCATCATGAATACTAATATAAGATGGATTACATTATAAATAATAACACCATTACCATCATCATCATCATCATCATCATCATTATCCTTCTCCTCCTCCTCCTCCTCCTCCTCCTCCTCATCATCATCATCATCATCATCATCATCATCATCATCATCATCATCATCATCATCATCATCATCATCATCATCATAACACCACACCGAATATCAGTACCGATTCTCTGTCCTGTGCGTAGACCTAAATTTGGTATGGTACACGAATAATAGCGCCTTGCAGGCGGAGGTGAGGTAAAACGCCTTATATAAAATAGGCAAAACTCGATCGTCAGAGAAAACTGATTCAATGCGCTAAGATGTTGTTGGCAGGCAAAAGGTATTCAGTCCTTTGACGTTGTAACTTACTTATGAATTTCATGAGCTTCGTAGGCCTGCTCAACGTAGAAGTCACTGGAAGCTGCTGCAAGGGTCAGAAGCAACTTGTCTTTACCGCTGTGTTCTTTCTCTGCAGCAAACGCCTCGTACAGGGCCTGAAATAGTCCAGGGATAGTGGGAAATTATTAATATTTTATTGATAATATCATTCTATCCGAGCATGGGACGATGATGTGCCTTATAAATGATGTCATCATCATCATCATCATCATCATCATCATCATCATCATCATCATCATCATCATCATCATCATCATCATCATCATCATCATCATCATCATCATCATCGTCGTCGTCGTCGTCGTCGTCGTAATCGTCACCATCATCATCATGGTAGTGGTCGTCGTCATCATGATCATCATCATGATCATCACGATCATCTTCTTCGCCGTCGTCTAATCATCATCACCGCCATCATCACTATCAAAATTTGCCGTCCTGTTAATGTTCAGTTCCTGTTATTTTTCAAAGACCCAATATGAAGTTATGGTGTTATACATTTTAAAAAGTATAAAAGATCTTTTTTTCTGATTATTTAAATTAAAAAGAAAAATCATAGAGACCTCCACATTCTTTTCTGATGTAAATGATTAAAACTTTGGCATTTAATCTTAGATGAATTTGGCCATTTAGCAGTGAGCTCATCGGTTTGAAAGCAAACTGACCTTGTTGACCCAAAAATAATAATGAGTTTGAAGTAGGTTAATTCCATTGTGATTTATGTTTGTCTACTTTTACGACTTTATTATTTTTCATGAAATCAATTAGGTCTAGAAAAATAATACAGTAACATAACATGGCTGAATCATGCATTACAGTAGGCTACCTTCATAAGTTTGGTAAACTTTTGCTTGTCTTCTGGCTTGCTGCCTCTCGTTGCAGGAAACTCCCAGTCCATATCCAAGCCATCAAAGCCATACCTATAGCGAACAACAAGATTGAAAAAGAAATTATTATGACTACTTTCTTACCCGAGTCGCCCATGCATCTACGCGTCTATCGTTACTAAACGACTGAGCGATCCTGAACGACCTTAATGTATGTATATGTGCGCTTATTTGAGGCCCGTCGCCAATACCTTTTGATAAAATGGCCGGCTTCTTTAGACGAAACATCATATAAAATGTAATTACAGAAGAATTCTCTTTGTAAAATATTTATTTGCGATATTGTTCGTTTTTAAAAAAAAAAAATCAATTTGAATCAAATAATCTTTATTTAGAAGCATATTTTCTAAATAATAAGTGCTTACAAACAATGTAAGATTTCTCAAAATAATATATTTTCTCGGTAAATAACTTATTATTTACCTAAACAATACACTGTTTACTTAAATAAATAATGATATAGGTAAACAAGGCATTGTTCCTAAATAAATGTTTTTAAACCTATGTAATGCATTATTAAGCAGATTGTGTTAAATAATGTGTTATTTAGAAATGTTTTTTTAAAATGATAGGTTTACTTATATAATGCATTATTTAGCAGAATTTGTTAATTAAAGTATTATTTAGAAGATATTGCTAAATAATGCATTATTTACGTAAACAATTCATTGTTTAGGGACTGCGCAATTGCGCAATTTTCATTATTTAGGGGATTCCAGGATTCGCTTGAAAACTTGGTTTTTATAATTTTACTGCTTTCTATAATTAAATGCAAGGTCTTTCCAAAGATTTGTGTATCCACAACTTGTGATAATTATTTATTTTTCAACATAAATCGCTCCAAAAATTCGAAAATAAAACGTCTTTAACCTCTCGAACACAAACAAAAGGTCAAGGTCAGTTTTGTGCGGGAGTGTTCAGATTTTATGAGAATCTTCGTCAGAAGAAAAAAAAAGCTTTCTTTTGGTATTCATTTACCCAAGAACTATGCTGAGAATGTGTTTCCGTTTGTTCTTTTAAGTTGAATTAGGTTTTAATTTCAAACGGAAAGTTTCAGCTTATTCGAAACTACCAGGGATTTGCAGGTTGGACTAAAAAAAAAACACATGGCGGAAGTACTCTGAAGGCAAGGACGCCAAATGCAGAAATAATTATGGATCCCTCTTTTCCGGAGTCGTTACAGTTTCAGTTTCGTATATTAAAGCTGTTGCAAAGGAATACAAAATGAAGTGAAATAAACCAGTTGCCCTATTTTAAATCGCAAAACAGCGTAAAATCACGATTTTGTAATTTTGTTTATCACTACCACATAACCTCATAGTAATACGACATGTACTTGCGAATCCCCTAAAATAATGAAACCTAGACAATTAATTGTTTACGTAAATAATGCATAATTTGAAACATCTTCTAAATAGTACATTATTTAGCAAATCATAATTTAGACAAATTTCTAAATAATTCATTATTTAACACAATCTGCTAAATAATGCATTATATAGGTAAATAATTCCTTATTTTGCAACAATGCCTTATTTATCTAGGCCTATATCATGATTTATTTAGCTAAACAATATATTGTTTAGGTAAATATTAAGTTATTTATGGAGAAAATATGTAATTTACATAATCTTACATTGTTTGTAAACAAATAATTATTTAGAAAACATGTTTCTAAGTAAAGATTATTTAGCTGAAAGTGGTGAAAATAAATATTTTACAAAGGGAATTCCATAAGAAAGTCCACTCCTGTATGAAGGATCTGTCGTCACCGGTGAGATTCGAACCAATGTCACGGCAAAAGCCAATCCATAATTGTGAAAATTCCGATGGCGTGAATTGATAATTTTTGCGCCCCACGAAACATGTTAATGCAGGAATGTGTCATATTAAATAGGAAAGTAGATCTACAATGTAGCATCTTAGCAACTAATATTACAGCGTTCCAATTCCAATGTCACTAACATATTTGTACAAAGTATTTTGTTGACATCTGTCAATATACATAACAAGACAAAACAAACTGAAATAAAATAAAGAAAATAAAATATAATAACTAAAAGTAACAATTAAAAAACACACACAAAAATTGAAACACGATCTGACAAAATATGAAACTGCGCCCTGTTACAGTAATTGTTCTGATGATTCAACTTGACCCCCATTCTCCCCCCTAAAACTCCCACCCCTCAATCCCACGACACTTCAAAACTTACTTTTTCAGATAAGCAACTACATTGCTGCTCCATTCGTGGTAGTTCTCACTTTCCATGATAGGGATGAAAGGTTTGGACCCGATCTTCCAGCCGCCCACTGCCAGCAGTATTTTCAACTTGGGGTTCTTCTTTTTCAGTTTTATCGTTCTTTCGTACAGACCTGAAGAGATTGTTTGGTAGAGTTAATTCAGAGAATTTATAAAGAAATGGAACAAAACTAAACGCATTTTTCTCTTACAATACCTCATATATTGTTCTACAGCTGAAGTAGGCATAGGTCTGTCCCTTTGGAACACACAAAAATGTCGATAATAATAATAGTTATGCCAAACTCCACTTCGATTTATTAATTTAAAATACACTGTTAGAAGGGTGTATCATCATCATCATCATCATCATCATCATCATCATCATCATCATCATCATCATCATCATCATCATCATCATCATCATCATCATCATCAAACGTGTCATCGTCAACAACAACAATAACAATAACAACAATAACAGCAACAACAACAGCAAGATGTATAAGACGATGACGCTCCATCATCACCATCATCACCATCACATCATCAACAATAGCAGCAGAGTTAAGTACGTGGCCTACTTATAACAATCGCAGGGAGTAAACAGCACAATTAGTTGTAAAGGCATAGGATATGAGTCTGAGTATTTCATCAGCATTACAAGTTATTTTAAAGAGTGTCAACATGATTACTACCAGCAGTTTGCACGCTTTCGCAAACTTTTCAGCGTCACTAGTATTTGCAGAAATATGTTTTCACCATCCTTTCATTTCACTCCCGATCACTCACTCCCACCCTTTTCCCAAACCCACCGTTCTCTCCATAGTCATTCCAGTTGTTGTTAGTGATGCCCTTGCCGTCTTTAGTGATGTCAGCGAAAGCGAAGATGATATGGGTGCACAGGAACGGGTCGATATGCTCTGGCCAGAACTTGCCCACGCTGGGACGAGCGTTGGCTGAACTGCTGTAGTAGCAGAAGATCTTCTTCGATGGCACTCCTGTTTTAAAAAACAACAACAACCACTCAACACCAAAAGATCGTAACAATTCTGAAAGTTATATTTTACGAAATTAGATGCTGTTGCACGCACTTTCCTTCTCACATCTCGTTGTTGCTGCCAAAAATCTGGTTCGTTAAAGTGAAACGATTAATAATAATAATAATAATAATAATATAATAATAATAATAATAATAATAATAATAATAATAATAATAATAATAATAATAATAATAATAATAATAATAATAATAATAATAATAATAATAATAATCCTAGCCTCGCATACAACTAACTTTTCCACCAGTCGTGTGCGGAAAGAAACGAAAACTAGCAAGAAGGAATCCTCGTCATTCACATCTTTTATCCTCCTCCTCCTCCTCCTCATCATCATCGTCGTCGTCGTCGTCGTTGTCGTCGTCATCGTCTTCCTCATCCTCCTGCACCTTCTGGACCTCCTATTCCTCATCATCATCCACCACATCATCCTTCTCCTCCTCTACTTACTACTACATGGACAGAGGGACGTGGACAAGTTTAGTTCGGTTTTCACATCAACTCGGCATGACTCAGTCAATTTACACACATAATCTGACAACGAAGCTCACCGTGAGTGTATGATGTCAAATGACCCATAGTAGCATCAGCAGGTGCGTTCTGGTCTCCAGCTAACTCCATCGCCCCCTCGTTCTCACCTTCCCCTCCGTGGTCAGAAAACGCCTGAGACTTTACTGGAATATTAGAGTAGTCGACGAATCCGTGATTAGCGAAAAAGGTTTCGATATAAGTCGAGGCATTGACAGGTTTGGCTGTGGCTTTATTGACATTTGCTTTGGGGGGTTTATCAGTGGCAGGTCTTTGAGTGGTAGAAGGTTTTACTGTCGACTTTTTAACGTTGACTTCCTTACTAACTGGTGGCACAGTTAGAGGTCCATTCTGGCTTTTCTGGTCGTTACTGGCAGCCTTAGAGCTGTGTGGTTGACCGTCGGTGCTGTGGGTGATGTTTTCAGTTTCTCTGGCAATGGCTAAAGCGTCCTTCACCAGTTCTGCTAATGTCCTGTTGGCGCTCAGCTCCAGTTCTCGAACTAACTGGTCATCCACGTTCATTCCTACATCTTTGGTGTCAGAAGTGTTGTCCTTCTTAGATAAATCTGAAAAGTCTGTTCTGGAGATTTCTTTGTCTTCCGTGCTCGTAGCTTTTGTACTGAAACTGACATCAAGTGAAGTTGCGTTAAGTTTATGCTTAATATCTTCAAAGTGCTGTTCCACACTTTGTTTTCCGTGAGTATCTCTACCATTGTGCAGCGGCGGGGTTTTCATAGTTTGAGCTTCGTTATTACTGCTGCTGGAGTTACTAATGCTGCTGCTGTTGCTACTGCTGCTGTCACTGCTGCTGGGGTTATTACTGCTGTCGGGTTTATTGTTGCTACCACTTATCAGAAACAGTTCATCCAATGTCTCTTCGATTATCTCTTCTGTCTTTTTCATATCGTCTGAAAGTTGTACAGCTGCTTCTCGCTGAGCGTCTGTTTCCACAGTGCCAGGAGGAGCTGTAGAAGAAGGTACAGTCTGTGTGGTTGGGTGCTGCGATACTTTGTGTGAATTCGTGACTTTTGCTGCAGATTTTGTGGAGTATCCCGGAGCTGTGTTTGGTAGATTCGATGGTGGTGAAAAAGGAGATTTCATCGAAAAAGTTACCCCAGCCAGCATTATAAGGCACCAGATAGATTTCTCCATTGTAACCATTCTGAAAAAGATTTAAAAACAGTTTTTTTCACAAATTATTCTGAAAAGATGTCTAGAATTTAAATTTCCACATCGGACTCTTGTTTTTACATTTCACTGTTTTATTTGGAAACAGCAACATTTAGTTCAAGAAAGCAATATTTTAAAAAAAATTATTTGTTGAAGAAGGAATGAACAATAGAACATTATGTTTGTAATAATAGATTTTCAAAATTCCATTTATATTCTCTTGTCACAAAACTATGGACAGTTTCTCAGAAATAGACTGTACCTTATTAACTGAAAAACTTCACCACTAGCATTTTGCCTGTTTTCTGTTATTGATAAGTTGGAAAAGCATACCAAGACCACGCGATAAAATACCCACGACCTGCATCTTTGTATTCGTCTAGCTAATGCGCACAAACCATTCTTCGTATTTCAAATCAACACTAAGAACAATACTGACACAGTCTCAACAGATGCAAACCAACACGTAGTTGAGGGCAATACTATCCGTAACAAAAGAAAGACCAGCACTGCCTCAAATAAAGAAGGTTTCACAAAAAGGGAGACTAAAACGGACTCAACTAATGAAGAGTCCTAGCAAGAGAAGGAGACTCATTGTCCGAGCTTATGGAAAACCAACCAGTTTACCGTCAGACAACACCTTGTTTGTCCAGGGCATCAGACACGCAAGCATTACGGTGTTTGTCCACTTGTACCGCTCTCGTCTGCTGCCAAGTGGACGGCTCAACCCAAGCCCTGACGTCACTGTGGCCGAGCCAGTGGACAGTACGTGCTGAGGTGCAACAGGGGATCGTTTGTTTAGGTAAAGGTTCTAACACAACTTTATTCTTTTATCTTTGACTATTTGCTCATACTTAGCTATAGCTCAGATTATGCTGAGTATTTGAAACCTTCTGAGCATCCTGCACTAGAATTTGCGTATAGTATGTTAAGAAAGTTACACAATTATTGCATTAACTTACCTCAGGTTAGGCAGAGCTGACTTATACTATGATACAACATGACCGAAAGTTAGAGACCTTCTGGACATACCGCCATTAGAATGATGCATTGCACACATCTATGTGCACGCCTTTTGAATAGTTCTTAGCAAATATTTTATTGGAACAAACTACCATGCAACTCATACTTGCACCAAACATTCAGTTTGACTTGACTTCTATGCAATGCATGGACTTGGCGCATGTTGTCTCTGCAACTGAGTGACCTCATACGTGCACCATTTCTTCCTGAGACATGAACACTTTTACATAAACTATATCTTTCCTCTCAGTTTTCTATATTAGTCTATATGCATGGAATACTAAATATTCAGCAGATATTCAGCCTGTATGACAAGGCTACCAGTGCAGTCCTCCACAACAGCGCCATCGGGAACTGGTTCAGAAAAACAATCGGTGTGCGTCAATGATGCCTACTCTCTTCAACACTCTTTAACATCTTCCTAGAACGCATCATGTCAGATGCCCTTGCAGATGACGAAGGCACAGTTAGCATAGGGGGTAGAGCAATCTCCAACCTTCGTTCTGCAGATGGCATTGATGGATTGGCTGGAGATGAACAAGAACTTGAACAGCTGGTACAGAGGCTTGACACCACCTCCAGAGCCTATGGAATGGAAATAAGTGCAAAGAAGACCAAAATGGTGACCAACAACACCAATGGCATCAACATGGACATCAAAGTCCAAGGCCAATCCCTCAACAAAGTGCATAGCTTCCAATATTTAGAAGCCATTGTATCAGACAATGGGTCCCGACATGAAGTCCTCTCCAGGATCGCACGAACAACTGCTGCCCTGGAAAGGTTGAAGCCCTTTTGGAAAGACAGTCAGTCTACATTCCAGGTAAGGCTATCTTTATCTTCCTATACGCTTGCGAAACATGGACCTTCACAGTAGATCTACAACGAAGAATACAAAACATGGAGATGAGGTGCTACAGAAAACTTATGTGCATTTCCTATACCCAGCACATCACCAACAACGAAGTCCGACAGACCATCAAACAAGCCATTGGACAACATGATGACATGCTCACAGTGGTGAAGAAACGAAAACTCGGATGGTATGGCCCCGTCACCAGAGCATTAGGCCTTGCAAAAACTATCCTGCAAGGCACGGTGCAAGGAGGCAGAAGAAAAGGGAGACGGAAAAAGAGGTGGGAGGACAACTTTTGAGAATGGACTGATTTGACACTGAACGAAGCCATGAGAATAGCTGAGAACAGAGAAGGATGGAGCACGCTGGTTAAACGATAATCCGTGGTGCCCCAACGACCTTTGAGTTACGGGATAGGATAGGATATGATAGGGAGACAAAGAGTGATGAAAACGTTGAATACATTTCGAGGGTCCAAAACTCAGAACCCACGGAATCTGATAGGACTGGCCTAAAACCAAAGTCGACTTAATGCTTCACATTATTGCCAAATCTGCACCACGTGCTCTTACTAATGAGGCAGCGACTGATACAAAGACAAAGTTACCTTTCCGCTTTAAATATTCTTTTGAGCGGAAAAAAATGTTTTAGTAAACCCGATTATCCTACTTTTCCTTTGTGTGTGTCATCTTGTTCCTTTCGACACATCGTAATTTTCTCCCCCACCCATAGCCCCATCCTTCCTCTATCCATAACTCTCTCTCTCTTTCTCTCTAATAATATATTCAGACAAGAGGTTTGCAATGCTAAATAGATAATATTAAATTCTGATGTTGACAAATCTGATGCAATTCAGCCATTAAACTTTATCACGACCTCTTATTTTGTATATTAACTCAGAAACGATGAATCCAAACATTATGAATAAGACATGAATCCAGAAACAGAATCCTTCTTTTCCTACATTTATTACGATCATTCCAAGCACTGTTCTGATCAGTCAGTATATTTAATACATTAATACCATTTTTGATATTTCATATCTTAATTGAGCAGCTGAAAATTAGGCGTCAGTTAACGCAATAATTGACTTACATGTACGTGGGCACGGCCTCACAAAGACAATTTTAAAACTTTATTAACAAAGACAAAAGGTAAAAACTTACATCGACAGAGAACTGAAGAGCATGGAGCAAAAATACACAGCAGACGGCAAATAAGCCGATTTCAGGTTGTAATATAAATAATCTTTCAAATTCTTTATGATGTAATTATGTTATCCATACTTCCACCCATGTTACATTCTTAGTCTGTGTACACACACAAAAAAACACAACAACAACAATATAATTGTCTTGTGCACGAGAATAGAAAGTTCTAACCAAATAATAAATTAATGCGAAACTTTCGCTTGGTGAAGCTATGACATACAAAAGCAAGGCAAAACTAATATGATGTTTCGAAATACGAAACTATCTCCCGTTTGAGAAAATTTAAAATGCGAAACCAATACACAATTCTCTCTTGTTCGTGAAGATAGCCAGCAGCAATATTGTTAACGCCCAAACCTTGCGTCTGGCCTTTTTATAATTTGTGTCTTGCTTTCTCTTTGTGCTTGGCAAACAGAACAAAGGGACAGGGCTTGGACAGAGGTTGAACAAGATGCAAAAAAGAAGGATAAGGTGAACTATGTTGGAAAAGATCGGGAGAACAGTTATCTTAACCTTATCGGACGAGATCCAGAACATTTGGGACAGTTGGGTTTAGACCCATTATAAAATAAATCATTTAATTTTTTAAAGAAATCTTTTTTTGCAGAGCCCTCTAACTTCTTTTTTTTTCTTTAATTCAAACTGTATCAGAGTTTTAATCTACGGTTGTCCACTGTACGTTTATAACTAATGGCATTACTAGCGATACACTGACAATAAGTGAAGCAAAATTAATTTTCTTGTTATTTGTTATTTTCATGGTGGAAGTATATATGGGGTTGAGAAAGCTAATCGTAATTTTGGCACAAATATTAAGTTATATATGCCCTTCACTTCCATTGCATTACAAACCAAGATGGCAAGCCATTCAAATGTATTTCCAGACACTCACACTCATAGCTGAATTTTCTTGGCTGAGTTGGGACTCAGCTCCATCCTTACGATGCAAAAAGAAAATACGGAATGCTAGGATACGATCTGGATTATCTGAAAGCAAATCAGTATCAAAGTCGGCTAAGCACAATTTAAAAAAAAAAACAGCGCAAAATGTTTTAAGAAAATTGTGTTGTGTCCTTGGGAAAGACACTTTACTCCCGTTTCCTACTCCTTCGGATGAGAGTATAAACCGAGGTCTAGTCTGTGTCGCATACATTCCATCATAACGGTCTTTAAAGATCCTGACGCTCATGTCCTAGACGGGTGAGTGTCGGTGACAAGAACACACCCAGCATGCACCGAGGTCCTTCTCCCCCCATCCCTGGCTGCCCAGGATTGTGCTCAGTTGTCTGGAGCGTTATTACGATGCGCCCAAAGGCTGCAAGTTGGCGCCTCTGGCGGCTTGAGTTAGATCCTGTATCGGCCAGCGCATTGAGCAGCTCTTGAGCTGGAAAAGCGCTATATAAGGACGATTAAATAATAATAATAATAATAATAATAATAATAATAATAATAATAATAATAATAAAAATAATAATAATAATAATAATAATAATAATAATAATAATAACACATGATGAAACACAATGACCTTGACCAGTGAAAATGTACAAATACGAAAGAATTAACTTGCATAGCAATAGTTCAAGTATGAGGAAAGTAAAAATGATAAATGTGGGTTAAGATATCGTTCAGAAAAGGAGTAAACTGTGTTTTGAACCCACAAAAGTGAAATCGGGAGCGACGGATTGACTGACTGACCGACAACTACTGAAAGATGGCCCATGATGTATACCAAAACGCATTAAAATCGCTTTATTCGTTTTTGAGATATTGAGCAAAACGTGTCTGGCAACACAATGACTCCAGTGAGCTTGGCCTTTGAGGTAGAGCAATTATGAGGGAACTTACCTAGGTAATGTTCCTATAAAGTTTAGTTAAAATCCGTTCCGTGTGGTGGGATCTTCTGTTGTTGTATCAAATTGTATTCATCAGATTAACATAAGTTGTACTGTGGGATCTTCATATATGGCTTCCAAAGGACAGACAGACAGACTGACCGACAAACAGACAGACCGACATTTAGCTCGTTCTGATACCCCTCCCTCCCCCCCCCCAACTACTTCAAATTATTTCTAGATACGTTTATGTAATGCATTAAGACATGATGTTAACCTGGACTTGGTGGAAGTAGGCATGCGTGTGAGCGCCTTTAGCAACAGGCTCTCTGGACTCGCACTATTAAACATATAATAATAATAATAATAATAATAATAATAATAATAATAATAATAATAATAATAATAATAATAATAATAATAATAATAATAATAATACTAATACTAATAATAATAATAATAATAATAATAATAATAATAATAATAATAATAATAATAATAATAATAATAATATTTTAAAAAAATAGTAATAATGGTTGGTTGATTGTTTTATTAACGTCTTTTTCATCAGGATAATAAAGACCATACACACAGATTCATGCATTTAAACAGACATACATGAACACATACATACACACAGATACTAGTACTATCTCTCTAAAATAACAATAACTATGTCAGTTAAATAAAACGAGCCACTGGAGAATTGATTAAAGCTTTTGCCAATCCAACACTTAAAGGATTATTAGTACAACTGATGTTAATCTGATGAATAAAAATAGATACAACAACAACAACAACAACAACCCACACTTAATTCATTGCTAATGTTTTTAACTTATGTTATTGTATTTACTTCAATGGGCAAAAGAGGATGAATCTGAATACAATCAAATAATATGTTTTAGAGTTAGAGGTTCATCACAAATGCACTTTACATTTTAACAAAATTTGGTTTTAATTGAATTTAATAATATTCTGTTCGCTGTAGATTAAACTGATCTGGGAAATCCACGAAGATTTTTATATTTTGTATATAACTGAAGTTTCTTTACAATATCATTTTCAATATTGTTTTGAATTTCTTTGGAAGACAGATTTAATTTAACTGATAGGGAATTAATATTTAATGCACCTAATTTTGCAGCATGATCAGCCCAATCATTATATAGAAATCCACAATGTGATGGAATCCAGCAAAATTATTATTATTATTATTATTATTATTATTATTATTATTATTATTATTATTATTATTATTATTATTATTATTATTATAATGATGATGATGATCATCATCATCATCATCATCATCATCATCATCATCATCATCATCATCATCATCATCATCATCATCATCCTTATTAAATTTAATGGTGCCAGTTGACAGAGAAGTGAACCCGATATGATTTTTCCACTGAAGACCTTTGGGGATGATGGTTCTTAAAGGACCTCTTGACTGGAGTTTGTAATTTGAATTTTGGAACACACATTTTTCAACTGTGCAAGTAAAAATCCACGTGGCTTTCGTGGCTTTCTTAACGAAAGCACAGAAGCCTCAGAAAAGCACCACCAGGCATCTCCTCCTATTTTGAACTTGCAATAAATGTTAGTATTTAGCTGACACGACGACATGATCTCAAAAGTATAATGCTTTTGAGCTGGATGTGGAATGATATTGAATCTGGCTTTGCTAGGGATAAACAGTCATGACAGCTTTGGAAAACGGACTAACAGGCGAGTGTGTGTGGGTGTGAGGGACGGAGGGGTTGGGGTAATAGGTGGAGGTGAATGCGCGTATGTGTGTGCGTGGGTGTATGTGTACGTGTATGAGTGTATGCAGCTCTGCGTATATGGCTGAATGTGTATGCGTGTTTAAGGATATGTGGTTGTATTTATATAAATGTGTGCGCGTGCTTCCGTGCGTGTATCTCTGCATGTGTGTGTGTGCGCGTGTGTGTATGTGTGTCTGTGTTCGTGCGTGTGAAGACTGGTCTGCTGACTGGTCTCTCTCTCTCTCTCTCTCTCTCTCTCTCTGGTCATATGTGTATAGTAATGAGAAAATCTCTCTCTCTCTATTTCTCTCTCTCTCTCTCTCTCTCTCTCTCTCTCTCTCTCTCTCTCTCTCTCTCTCTCTCTCTCTCTCTCTCTCTCTCTCTCTCTCTCTCTCTCTCTCTGGTCATATGCGTATAGTAATGAAAAAATATTTGCTGGTCAACTGGACCCTGTTTGTCAGCTGGTCAGTTGCAAGTAAAAATATCATTCCCAAGCCAAGCAGGTGACGTTAACTGTGAATGTTGAGATTTGCACGAACATCGCTGGCCCCCTTCATTCGCAAAACAAGTCAAGCTAGGGAGTGACATCAGGCAGATCATCTATTACGTCCACTGTAACATTAAGAAAGAAGATTTAAAACAAGATCTGCTCCTTGTAATAACATATACTCTGTTGAGTAGTTGCATCTTAAATCTTGGCGAACAATTGTAGCACGAGAATCAAGGTCACAAACTCAATGTCCACCAGATCAGCCAACATGATTTATTAAAGTCAAAACATCACCAAGGCCTGCTGGACGCTGTCGTTGCTGTTGCTGTTGTTTTAATTTTGGGATTCTGAAACACGAAAGTTGTTGGAGTTGGTATAATCTTTGAAAAAGGCGAGCTTAACCGCCTAAAGTGCGACATAGGAGGAGTAAAGTTTGTAAATGTGCAGTAAAAATCGGTTGGGCTGCTTTTGAAAACTTTATTGATCCTACGACCTTGAATCTCAGAAAGATTAGAAAATACGTTGTTGAAGAAGAAGAAGGAGGAGGAAGAGGAGCAGCAGCAAAAAGAAAAAAGAAGAAGAAGAAGAAGAAGAGGAGGAGGAGAAAGAGGAGGAGTAGTGCCAAAGTAATTACTAATATGTGCTAAAAGAGTGTCCAACATGTCGAACAGAGCAAGATTTGGAAGCGCCTGTAGTCTCTTGTAGACTCTTCCAGGGGTAAAAGTCTAACCGTTGCCAAATTGACTCTATTAGAGTTGACCATTCCATTTCAACTCTGCAGAAGTCTCTTTTAAAAGTAGTTTTACTAGAATTGACAAGACGATGAGATGACGTTTTGATATATGTCCTAAAATGTATCATAAAAAAAAAAGAATATCGATGTAAATATTCAAGAATCCATTGACAATTTGTTGCATAGCCCGTCAGTAATAGATATTACCCGTTTAATTTACAAGTACTGTATGCAGTTGGTAAGCCTCTGTATTGATGTTACTTTCTATGGTTATAGTTCAGCTTTAAATGGTTAGAAGATATTATCTATGTTTACGTGCCCATGCGTAAGAAGAATGTATAATGTAAAATCACGTATGAGAACAGATGTTAAAGTACATTATTGAATTGAATTTCAATTGAATCATAATTGTATTTTCGTCAGAAAAAAATGCTGCCATATTTAGTAAGACGAGTCGCAGCAAAGATGTAAAAAAATTTTAAACACCTCTGTATCTTAAAATAAGGTCTTGAAAATACTCTTCAAAATCAGTAAGTGGCAGTTAGCTACTATTTCAAGCTATTCTTACATCCTCGTATGCTGAGATGCAAACCGTACGTTAATGGGTAGGTCATTCATTCATTCATTCAACGCTGATCAGGAGAAAGAGAGGAATCGATTGGAAGGTGTCTCTGTTCAAATGACAAGCAAGGTCAAAATGAACGTTGAAGCAAGGTGTCCGTGGCTGTCGATCTATAATGCTATTTGTTTGAGTTTACATCCGTGTTTTCTCTCTCGAATTCAAGGTCAGGTCTTTTCGTAAAGAGCTTAAAATTTGTTTGAATTGCCGAATTCAGCCTTCTCTCTCTCTCTCTCTCTCTCTCTCTCTCTCTCTCTCTCTCTCTCTCTCTCTCTCTCTCTCTCTCTCTCTCTCTCTCTCTCTCTCTCTCTCTCTCTCTCTGTGTCTGTGTATGTGTGTGTGTTTGTGGCTGTGTGTGCTTCTGTGGGTGTAACATATAGTTAACGTACCTTAATTAGAACTAATGATGCGCGTAGTGAATGTTTACGGTCAGCCCAGCAAGCCCCTGTTGCCCTATTCTACAGACTGGTTAGAACAGTTCTAAATTATACGGTAACACATACCACCATTTTCTTAGGGCGTTATTTTCAGAGTGGGATTCGATCAGTTGCAATGTGCCGAACAGATTTAAAACATCATCAACACAGTTTGCAACCTTCATTCAGTGTGCTTTTAACCCATATTACCCTGACATTTTACTGGAAAGAATGGAACAATGAATGAGTGAATGGGTGAATGACAGGCTTAAAACTTGGAATAACTTTACTTCCAGAATGCAAGAAAATGGCAATCACAAAAAAGAAGAAGAAAAGGAATAAAAAGATTAACAAAATGAGGAAGAAGAAGAAGGAGGAGGAGGAGGAGGGGAAGAAGAAGAAGAAGGAGAAGAAGAACAAGAACAAGAAGAAGAACAAGAAAAATGAGAAGAACAAGAAGAAGAAGAACAAGAACAAGAAGAACAAAAAGAAGAAGAAAGATGAGAAGAAGGAAAAGAAGAAGAAGTAGAATAAGAAGAGAATGAGGTGGATGAAGAGGAGGAAGAGTAGAAGGAGATGGAGAAGGAAGAGGAGGAAAGGGTAGAGAAAGAGCGCAAGTAGGAGGAAAAAGAATAACAGTAGACACATGTTTTTTATAAAGACATGCTGACTTCAATCGTAATTGATCCTCCGATCTTGAGTTTAAGAATGGCCGGAAATTGGCTTACTGAAGAGAAGAAGAAGGAGGAGAAGAACAAGAAGAACAAGATACTACTACTACTACTACTACTACTACTACTACTACTACTACTACTACTAACAAGAAGAAGAAGAAGCAGATAAAAAAGAGGAGGAAGGAGAAGAAGAAGAACAAGAAGGAAGAGGAGGAGGAAACGAAGAAAAAGGAAAAGAGGAAGAAGAAGAAGAAGACATTACATTACATAATTGTTGCTTTAGGTCCAGCGGACTCTTCCGAGCCAAATCAGGACCGGACAACCCCCAATCCGCATAAAAGATCTGCTGAAACAACCCTAGTGGGAAAACTGAATGCCCTCCACCAGCCAGTCACTTTACAATAAAGACATCCCACGCAGGGGACGCTGAGGCTGCACTCTAATTTATCTTACCCCCGTTTACAAAAACAAAATAGAATACAAACATCATTATAAATTATCAACAAAACATATACATATAAAATGCCTACATTGCTAAATAATAACATCATAGGAAGCCCTAGTGACCACCTGGCAGAAAGCGTCCAATATTCCCAAGCTGATCCAACAGACCTCATACACAAACAAGGAGTCTTGTCCCGGAAGAGTTTTCAAGAAAAAAGGTAGGTGACTGGTCTAGCGAAGAAGAAGATAGTATAGCAGATTGATAGAACAGAGCAGGACTGAGAAAGAGCAAACGAGAAAGACAGCGACAGTGGGAATTTAAAGCACTAAATTTCCAGAAAGTGGGGATACTATTTATACTGAAACCACCGGCACCCCAACGGGGGTAGAAGAAGAAGAAGAAGAAGAAGAAGAAGAAGAAGAAGAAGAAGAAGAAGAAGAAGAAGAAGAAGAAGAAGAAGAAGAGAAGAAGAAGAAGAAGAAGAAGAACAACAACAACAACAACAACAACAACAAAACAACAACAACAAAAACGAGAAGAAGAAGAATGAAGAAGAGAAGGAGGAGGAGAAGATGAAGAAGAAGAAGAAGAAGAAGAAGAAGAAGAAGAAGAAGAAGAAGAAGAAAGAGGTGGATGAGGAGGAGTATGAGATGGAGTAGGAGGAGGAGGTGGAGAAAGAGGACAAGTAGGTGGAAAAAGAAATAACAAAAGGGCTTGTGTGTGTAATAAAGACATGCCGACTTCAACAAGAAGAAGAAGAAGAAGAAGAAGAAGAAGAAGAAGAAGAAGAAGAACAACAACAACAACAACAACAACAACAACAAGAAAAAAAAGAAGAAGAGGAAGAAGAAGCACAAGAACAAGAATAACAAGAAGAAGAACAAGAACAAGAGCAAGAAGAAGAACAAGAACAACAAGAACAACAAGAAAAAGGAGAACAATAACAACAACAAGAACAAGAAAAGCGGTCGACTGTTTCCCATTCTTGCCTTTTCTTTTTTAGACTTTTTAAAGAAAAATCACGCGGAGCGGCAGCGAATCGGGATACGCTATGGTAGGAATTCAAGTCAAGTCAGTTCAAGTCAAGAAATCTTTATTCTATAAAAACAACAACAACAACAACAACAACAACAACAACAACAACAACAAAACAGTCAAATATTACCTTAAAAAAAAAGGTTATCATTGAAATTACACTGACATAAGGAGTTTCCGGTTGACGCCAAACAGGTTGTACCGACCCGAGCTCTGTTGAATTTTGTGATTTTGCGGTGTTTACAGTGTTTTGTTGTGCGTTTTGTATTGTGTAATTGTTGTCTCATGGATCCTCAAGTAAGTGTAGCGTTGCTTTGCTTCTCTCTTTATGTTCGTTTGGTTACTCTATCTTTTTTTCGATTCGTTCACTGTGCTTTCTTGCACTCACGTAGTCCGCCATCTTGTTCCGGCATCCCAGCCACAAGCTACACACGCGATAAGCTACTGTCATTGAAATCTAAACGCACGCGGCTCGCTCCCGACCTTGTGTTCCGATTAAAAGAGTTCTTGATCGGCCGTCATTTGCCCAGAAAACGGACTAGTCGTGGAGGCAAACGCAAACAAAACATCTCGTCTATCCCTGTTGTCCTTACACACAGATCGCCTATCATGCTTTCCAACCCCGACCCCACGCTTCGTGTTGCATCATACCCAGAGGCAGAGTGTACCACTAGGCCTGAGACTCATCGCTGTAACACAGACAATCTCATTCACATCAACCTCTCCCCCCAACCTCTATCTTCACACCTCGACAGCCATAGCCCTCTAGGCCTACGCATTGCATCATTCAATGCTCAATCACTAGGTCCCATTGAAAAACGTACCGCTCTGCAAGAATTCGTCTCACACAAGCAGACTGACATAATGTTCATCCAAGAAACTTGGTTTCGGCAGACTGGCGACGAGGGTAAATGCTCTGATTTAACCCCTTCTGGCTACTCTGTATGCTCGCTGCCTCGCTCAAATCGCGGTGGGGGCCTAGCTATCATCTACAGAAACAGTCTGTCCCGTCACCTTGGCTTCATCACAGACTTCGCTTTCACTCACTCGTCCTTTGAAGTTGTTCAACTTAGCCTGTCCGTTCCACAGCAGAACATTCACTTCATATGCATATATCGCACCTTTCCAAGCAAGAAAAATAAATTAACTGATGCAATTTTCCACCAAGAATTTCCAGTCCTGCTTGATTATTGCAACACACCGTCAGGAACATACATAGTTTTAGGAGACATTAACTTTCACTTTGACCAACCCCAGCAACCTTCCACCGCAAAAATGATTGAACTTTTAGATCAGTTTAGTCTTTCTCAGTCAGTCACAGAACCCACCCACAGCCGTGGTCACATCATAGATTGGGTTATGCATAGGCCACAGGATAATGTTGTTAGTCAACTTCAGTCACCCAGGAATTAACATCGGACCATTTCTGTGTCATGTGCGAACTAAGCGTCGCAGCCCCCCCCCCCCCACCTCTCCCCATGTTCAGGAAGGCTCGCAGCCTGCGTACCATGGATAGGGACGCTTTCAAGCAAGAGCTTACCGCTAAAGTGACCCCAGAACTGTGCCCCACTGTGGATCAGCTGAATAGTACACTTCAGGCGGTGCTTGATCGGCACGCTCCCGTGGCCCAGAAAAAGGTCAAGGCAACTCGCTCAGCACCCTGGTACGAGTCTATTACGGACGAGCTCTCCGAGGCGAAGAAACACCGACGCAAAGCTGAGAAAAAGTGGCTCAAATCGGGTTTAGAAGTCAGAAAGCAGATTTTCACCGCTGCAAAAAAACGGGTCACTAAAATAGTCCAGACTGCCAAAACCCGGTACTTTAGCGACAGAATTAGCAGCAGCGAAACTTGTAAACAGTTGTTTGACATTTGCAATCAGCTAAGGGGGTAAGAGCAATGCAACATCACTCCCATCCACACATCCAGCAAGTCAGCTCCCAGATGTATTTTGTAATTATTTCACACAGAAAGTGGCTGACATAAGGGCCGCTCTTGATAGCCATGAGATCCCACTCATTAACCCATTCTCACCTTCCCTCACCACCGCAAAGATGGAAGTTTTTCAACCAATAACAGAACAAGAAGTCAAGAAAGTCATCTTAAGCTCAAAACCAACATCTTGCTCTCTCGACCCCATTCCTACCCCCATGTTGATAGAGAATCTTGACCCTCTACTCCCGACCATTACCCACATTATCAACGAGAGTCTGTCCTCTGGTGTTGTTCCATCTGTGCTCAAAGCGGCTGTCATCAAACCCCTCCTTAAAAGGCCAAGTTTAGACAAAAACAATCTAAAGAACTATAGACCTGTTTCAAACCTCTCCTTCCTGTCCAAAGTCATAGAAAAAATCGTTCTCAAACAACTGTTTGCCTACCTATATGATAAAACGCTTTACTCTGCCCCAACCAGTCTGCCTACCGACCCTTCCACAGCACTGAGACAGCCCTCCTAAAGGTAACCAATGATCTGTTGCTTGCCTTAGATAATGGTAACGTCTCCGTTCTCACCTTATTAGACCTCTCAGCCGCCTTTGACACAGTCGACCATCACATTCTCTTTAATACTCTTCAACACTACTTTGGAATCTCTGGCTCGGTCCTGGCTTGGTTCCACTCATATCTTTCTGACAGATCACAAGCAGTCACTGTCGATGGCTGTTTCTCCAGCACAGCAGACTTGGTGTGCGGCGTGCCTCAGGGTTCCGTTTTAGGGCCGGTGTTATTCACTCTGTACACCAAGCCACTGCTTCTCCTGCTGAGAAAGCATGCTGTTGAGAGTCAGTCATTTGCAGACGACACACAACTGTACAAATCCACCGCCCCCTCTCTCATTAATTCCACTGTTCAGACTTTGGAGAACTGCATCACAGACATTAAGTCATGGATGACACTCAACAAGCTTAAGCTTAATGACGATAAAACCGAAGCCCTCCTCATTCACAAGCACAACACCTCCTCCTCACTCTCGCCTCTCCCAACATCGCTCACAGTAGGGACAACAAACATTCAGCTCTCATCCTCAGCAAGAAATCTCGGCTACATTCTCTCCGATGACCTGTCCCTCAACAACCACATCTCCAACGTCTGTCGCTCTGCATACACGGCCATACGCCAAATCAGCTCCTTTCGCCACTATCTTACAGTCCCTGCCACCAAAACCCTAGTCTGCGCTCTCGTCCTTTCTCGTCTTGACTATTGCAACTCTCTCCTTGCTGGCTCCCCGAAACACATCATTGACAAACTACAAAAGGTTCAGAACTCAGCAGCTAGACTAGTATTCCGAGCTAAAAAACGCGATCACATCACACCTCTACTACATTCCCTTCACTGGCTTCCTGTGCAAGCACGCATAGAGTACAAACTCTCTGTTCTCTGTCACAACTTCTTCACAGATTCTTGTCCTTCCTACCTTGCTGATCTACTGTCTGTCTACTCCCCTTCACGCACTTTAAGATCTTCTGCTGACACTCGCACACTCAAGGTTCCCGTCACCCGCACTAAGACATACGGCCAACGTGCATTCACTTACTCCGCACCTAAGCAGTGGAACTCCCTTCCCTCCCATATCCGCAACATACAATCAACACAAGCATTCAAAAAGGCCCTCAAAACCCACCTCTTCAAACTGCACTATTCAGATTGATTTGTATCCCGCTGCCATTCTCTCATCTTTTGTCTATGTCTGATCCGTAAGTGTATAAATGGCTGTAAATATTTATACTGTTTTTCTTCCTGGGCCTAACCGGGCATATAAATAGCTGTGAATAGGTTTTTGTCATTCTATTTTCTGTCTTTTTTGTCATTTGTGTACATAGTTGTAAATAGTATATTTTTGTCTTTTTTGTAATTTATGTACATAGTTGTAAATAGTCCGTACCTTTACTGTCCCGTCTTTTGGTGTATTGTAGCAAAAGTGATGTTTCATCGAGTGCATGTATTTATATGTAATGACTATGTAAAGCGTGGTGAGTCTGGTCATAGGCTGGAGTACCCGCTATATAAAAATCCGTTATTATTATTATTATTATTATATTCGTAATCTTGGTTCGCTGTAGGTTGCTCCACGCGATTTTACCATGGATACACTGCCTAAGATCCGCAAAAATTGATACCTATATGTGGCCATAATCAGACTCATTCCTTTATTCACACTTTTCTGCTATCCTATGCACCAACGGGAATCCCCTCTATGAAAAATACTTCCGTTTTTTTTTCTACGCGTGTTTTAGTGAGTTATTTCCAAATATTCAAGAATAATAACATATGTCACTGGCCACCTGTATCGTACCCTCACATATTTTTATTTTTTTTTGCTGCAGTTTATTATCCCTTTCTATCGGCAGTGGCGCGCCTAAACCCTACCTACCTAACATTATTTGTGAATTTTTGAAAAATATTCGGAAAAACATAACGCCCAGATGCTGGCTCGAACCCACACCTGTCAGGCGCACAGCTTGTGGACAAGGCAAGTTAGTCCCGCCTTAGCCCACTTGGCCACAACGCTCGCCTAAAATAGTCAGTTACTTCGTGTTTTGTGAAGGTTGCGACGGCTTCTGTTTCACTTTCTGTCGATGATCGACGCACCTCCGAAGTCGCCACAAATACAGGCCTCTACGATTGTTTTTTGCATTCTTTCACTGAGCATTTACTTCCTCCACCGTTTTTATACTTATCCCACTCGTTTTCTGGCTCTAACAATCGTCGTTTTCGGCAATTTGCCATATTTAAAAGTCACGCATCAAGCTTTGATAAAAGCAAAACAAGCCATACCGGAACTTGGTTTCATATAACCTCGTTTTAATTTATAATGGCGATACCCACGAGTTTTTATGAGAGGTGCCGGAAAGTTGTGAATTCGCGCAGGGCGTGCGTCAAACAACTGTTGACGTTGACTGTTTAACCACGTGGAGTCGTTGGCACGTGATATAACTTGGAGAAATAGCCACGTCAACACAAAGAGGACAAAACTGACAATGATCTAAGAGAGGACGGGATGTGGAAGAAGACCCAGGATTTCCTCTTGGTCTGTTGTGATCTTTTACGACTTAAAGAGGTTCACAACTGGAAAAAAAAATCATTGCGGTTTAAAGAAAAAAACAAAAGAAGAGTAATGAAAGTGAGACATGTAAATATGAGACAAAATGTTTCGGTAGGCCTACACTTATACAACGGTAAAGTTTATCTCCCTTCCTGTGTATGTGTGTGTGCGTGTGCGTGCGTGCGTGTGTGTACGTATGTGTGTACGTGCCTCTCTCTCTATCTATCTCTCTCTTTTAATGAATACATTAGAGTTAAGGTTAGTGCTGTTTGTTGGAACTACAGCTAGGTAAAGATTAGGTGAAGATATCGTGCACAATCCCATCCTTGGCGCATTTATCAATGAAGTTTTTAGGGACAGTGCTAGGCTATATATTTATAGATATACAGTTTGGTATAGACTAAACGTTAGAGGTTAGGAGGTTATATTCAGCGGCATATGGGTATGGAGGAAAGAGAGGTAGTTGAGGGAGGGGGGTGGGTGGGGTGAAGAGTAGTTTGTACTAAGCATTTTGTTTTAATCTCCAGAAGACGGGACTTGTTGGTCTTAACAATATTTTTCTGGATAAATCATTTTAATTGTCATTACAGGAATAAACACACTTCAATGAAATAAATTAATATAACGTCTTTTCACAACAAATTTTTTTACACATACACACACACACGCACACACACACACACACACACACACACACACACACACACACACACACACATTCCACCACCACCATTGGTAGTTTAAGATCATAAGGTATCTTTGGTGAAATATTTTCTTCGACATTTCATGCTGCTTAACTTTTTCTCCAAAGTTTTCCAGTTACAGCATGAAACGTCGGAGAAAATAGTTTACCAACCGATCTTCCTTTACTCCCATAACAGTTAGTTAGTTAAAGAGCTGAATCAGGACCACAACATCCCTGACCCGTATAAAAAATCTGCTGAAACAAAACTAGTAACGGTAGGGCTTAACACTGAAGGCACACTAGCCGGCATACAAAACAGGCATCCCATGCAGGAGACGCTGAGGCTTTACTCTAATTTATGGGACCACCGTTTACAAAAACAAAATAGAATATAAACACCATTATAAAATATTAACAAAACAAATACATATAAAACGCCCACATTGCTAAATGATAATATCATAGGAAGCCCTAGTACCCCATACACAAATGAGGAGTTTTTGAGAGTTCTCAAGAAAAAAAAGGTAGGTGACTGGTCTAGCGAAGAAGATAGTACATTGATAGAACACATTAGGAATGAGAAAGAACAAATGAGAAAGACAGCCAAAATGGGAATTTAAAGCACTAAATTTCCACAAAGTAAGGATACTCTTTATTTTAAAAACAAAAAAACAGTCTCCCCACGTGTTCCATAGCAGGTGTTCATAGGTACTTGTTATCCAGTTCTTCCTATAAAAAAAAAAGCGAGTGCGATAGCGCGCCTGTGTGTGTGTGTGTGTGTGTGGGTGTGTGTGGGTGTGTGTGTGGTGGGTGTGTGTGTCTCTGTGCGTGCGTGCGTACGTGTTAGATAAAAAGAGAGAAAGAGAGAAAAACAGGAAGAGAGACTGAGAGAAGAGAGAGAGAGAGAGAGAGAGAGAGAGAGAGAGAGAGAGAGAGAGAGAGGAGGGGATAGAGAGAGAGATTCCATTTCCACTTACCTTACCACTTTGAAAAATTACTACATTAAACGATCTGACGAGAGAAGAGGAACAGCTGGAGAGAGAGAGAGAGAGAGAGAGAGAGAGAGAGAGAGAGAGAGAGAGAGAGAGAGAGAGAGAGAGAGAGATTACAGAAGAAAACAATTCTTCAGGCTGCAGCATTTAAAAAAAAACGCATAACATATTTATTATATAAATATTATTATTTAACACTGGTAATTTTGTAATATGATTATGACACAACTGTACGATTGAAACGGAGCTGTATTCTCAATCCTCTACTTAAAAAATGGATAGGTAATCCGCATTCGAATTAAACCATCATTTCTTTCAATGAGAGAAATGCATGTGTTTGCACTGACGGGGACGAAACCAAGGTCCTAATATAAAACCCGCCCTGCCGGTTTGGCTTGGGAGAGGCCCAAAAATGTGTGAGTTCAGCAAGGAAACAGTAAGGCCGAACAGTCCCTTCGCTTACCTCCTCCGCACAGTTCTTTTTCTTTATTCTTTCTTTTCTTCACATTCGTGTGCTTGCATGCATACATGGATAGCGATATACAGATATATAGGCTACATGTTGAACATATAAATCTCTCTCTCTCTCTCTCTCTCTCTCTCTCTCTCTCTCTCTCTCTCTCTCTCTCTCTCTCTCTCCTTCTCTCCAACTTGCTCACTGACGATTTTCTCTCCATCACAGCTTTTCTTGAAGATCTCACCCTCACCCCAACCCCGCCCAACCCACAACTCGTTGAATCCATTCTTCTGTTTTTATAAATTCTATTTTTTATTTCGGTTAACATTTTATTTCATAGTACATTAGGTTTCGTAAATAATGCAGAAGAAAAATGCATCCCATCCCACAACAAAGCTTCTGGCACATGTTCATATAAATTAACACATAACAAACAAGCAAATAAATAAATAAATAAATAAAGGTCACTCCCCTATCCATTTTCAAGCGCTTCACACCCACAGTACTATTATGAGTGTCCTCATTATTTATTAGTCTGTGTAAGATGACGGGAGGTCTTGTTTTGAACACAGGACGGAGGAGAAGGTGGGTACCGCGCGGATCAAATGTTTCTTGCCTATGCATTATCATGTCAAATGTTTTCAATTTTAATCTAGTTGTGTATATTATTGGCGAAATACATGGCCTGGAGATGTAGTGACACCCAAACTGCGTACAGAGTCGACTGGTGAAGGATTGAAACAGACGTAGCGCCTGAAAAGGGGTACTTCCTAACCAGTCTCGGTCCACTATGACAAAGCCTACCCTAGAATTATTGTAGATTTGCTTGAACGTTTTAGTCATGTTGGCTCTTCCACTTCCACGTGGTTTACCCGCCTTCCACACCCTTCCCTCTCTGTCAATCTGTCTATCTCTGTCTGTCTGCCTCTGTCTGTCTGTCTTATTTAGTTCAGTGGTCTGTCCCTCACTCTTTCTCACGCGCGCACAGAGCATTCGACAATGGATGGAGACACGCGCGTTATAAATCGGCATCATCATCATCAACTTCATAGAAACCTCGTGACAGGCAGAAAGCAGGGAAATGCGCTGACTGGCCCACCTAGTCCATGCCTCTGGTCCAAAGGCAGACCTCATTACCTTCGACAGAGATTGAATGGGCCTAATCAGGCTCAGCTACGCTGTGTATGACTGACGTAGTCAGGGGCGTAAAGTGCGGACATTACTGGTCATTACATTACACGGTTATTGTTTTAGGTCCAGCGGATTCTTTTGAGTCATTACAGGTCGACAATTTCAAATTAATACACGATAGACAGAAATAAAAACTAAATTCTGTTTCAGGCATCCTCCTATCCTATCCTATCCTATCCTATCCTATCTTTTCCCGTAACTCGAAAGTCGTTGGGGCACCACAGATGATCGTTTAACCAAGGTACTCCATTTTTCTCTGTCCCCAGCACCCCTTATAGTGTCCTATAGTGTCAAGCCAGTTCATTCTCGAATGTTGTCCTCCCACCTCTTTTTCTCTCTCCCTTTTATTCTGCCTCCTTGCACCGTGCATTGCAGGATAGTTTTTGCAAGGCCTGATACTCAGGTGGCGCGGCTATAACCTCGGAGTTTCCGTTTCTTTACTACTGTGAGCATGTCATCGTGTTGTCCAATGGCATGTGATGGTCTGTCGGACTTCGTCGTTGGTAATGTGCTGGGTATAGGAAATTCCCAGAAGTCTTCTGTAGCACCTCATCTTCATGCTTTGTATTCTTCGTTGTAGGTCTGCAGTATGAGTGTTTCAGTTATACTCGAGCGCAAAAGACAACTGAAAAGTTTCGAAAATAAAATTCTGACAATTGATACGAAAGCAAAGCCTGATTTCGTCCGTAGAAAGAGCACCCTTACAATATTATACTTTATAGGATATCTTCTTAATCTTATTGAGGAAGAAGTTTGGTTTATGATTGGGGTGGGAGAGGTTGGGGGAGGGGAGTAAAGGGACTTGAGATTTACCAGAAGTATTTGGAAAAGATCTTTGAAGTTAAATCGCCCGATGTGGATGAAGGATTTGCTATGTTAACAGCGCAGATCGTAGCAAACATGGAGAAACATTTGAACAGAATAATGCCCCATACAGAAAAATGCACATCGTGAATTTTAATCATGAATCACAATCAACATTCAGCTTTCAACTTAGTTGTAAAGAGTTAGCACGGGAGTTGAGAGAAGTACTGGAATAATTCCTTATTCAATACCTGACACAAAAAAGTAAGGACATGTTTTCCTGTGGTTTTCATTTCTCTTGCTAACATTGTTTATGTATTTTATATGCAGGTAAAACGTGACAAAACGGTGATATATTTCCTTCTTAGATTTTTGTATGAGTTTGTTTTTTCGTAACAAAAGTGGACACGTTAATTTCTGTTGGATTACCATTCATTAGTCTTTATTGATTATTTTTCATGCACTGAAGGTAAGTAAGTTAAAATTATTTGAAAAACACGAAAATAAATGTTAGTTACATAAGCGTAGGAAACTTTTAATACGTGATTTGATTATGAACTAATAAACAAAATCCTCCCCATCTGTTTCATTTAGTAAACCAATTCTTAATGAGAGCAGAAGCTAACAATGTGTATAGACATTCTTTCGTACCTTTTAATGTGTACAGTTTGGAATGAACCGTGGTGAAACTATGTGTTTGAAGTTGATAAAATAGTTCTTAAAGCGAAGGCAGAGATAAAAAAATTAAAACGTTAAGGCATACTACATGTTAAACGGTCATTATTATTTAATCAACAACACTTTGTTAACAAGTGTGGGACTACTGTTCCTTTCCAGTTGTTTCTTCTTCTTAAGCGCCCTTAGTGTGTCTCTTTTGACATGGGTTTGTGCGCTATACCCTACACATGAACGGTGGGTCGGGTTCTATTTGTCGCTTTTCGGGTTTGTTTTTAAAAAATAGTTTTGATATATGCATCTACACTCTTATAGTAAAAACACAACTTCAACCTGCAAAGACCCAAAATAATTTATAAGATTGTACTCTAATTAATTTGTATGCTGGAGAACGGAACCCTAAACTGACTCAATACTAATTAACGACACCGAAGGCGACCAAACGTTAATGTAATAGATTCCGGTCTTTTATTTGACTGTGGTATGGTACGACTGCATTTACTAGCATTTTGGATCATTTCTGTTGGCATCCATATCCTCCTTGGAAGAATAACACAGACTGCATTTCCCGAATGGGTGCGCATGTGAATGTGAATATGTGTAAACAATTTAAACCTTTCAATTATTTAAAATTCACTCACTCATAGCAGAATATTTAACCAGATTTAACACCATGCGCACCCAAAGGTTAAAGGTTAGGTAACTTTTTGGTCGTTGGGGAGGGAAGCGTTTGGAACCTCCCTTTTCTCCAGGCCAGTTTAATGAGGTTCAATTTATGCTTATCTCCTCTCCCTCGCTGCTTTACCATCGCCGTTTCTAAACAGGTCAATGTACCCATTCACGGCTGAGTGGACTGGGGCGTATCATGCGCTTGTTTCCATCATTTTGGGTCGTTTAGTGATTGCCTTCCAAACATGGTCATCCCATTCAAGTACTAACTTCTCCTGACGTTGCATAACATTGCTAGCCTGTGCCCTAACCACTGCACTACTGCGCCACCTAAAGGGACATGGAGTCAATTCCTAAACGCAGAGCTATACACCTGACTTGATTATTATTACATTAAATTACATGATTATTGTTTTAGGTCCCGCGTACTCTTCCGAGCCAAATCAGGACCGGACAACCCCCGATCCGCATAAAAGATCTGCTGAAACAACCCTAGTGGTAAAACTGAAAGCTTTCCACCAGCCAGTCACTTTACAATAAAGACATCCCACGCAGGGGACGCTGAGGCTGTACTATAATTTATCGAACCCCCGTTTACAAAAACAAAATAGAATACAAACATCATTATAAATTATCAACAAAACACATACATATAAAATGCCTACATTGCTAAATAATAACATCATAGGAAGCCCTAGTGACCACCTGGCAGAAAGCGTCCAATATTCCCAAGCTGATCCAACAGACCTCATACACAAATAAGGAGTCTTGTCCAGGAAGAGTTTTCAAGAAAAAAGGTAGGTGACTCGTCTAGCGAAGAAGAAGATAGTATAGCAGATTAATAGAACAGAGCAGGACTGAGAAAGAGCAAATGAGAAAGACAGCGACAGTGGGAATTTATAGCACTAAATTTCCAGAAAGTGGGGATACTATTTATACTGAAACCCCCGGCACCCCAACGGGGGAAGCTTGATTATTATAAAATGGCTTTATACAAGCTAATATTTTGCTAAATATTCTGCTGTATTCCAAACGCTCGAGTATTAATCTGATGGCTATAATGGGCATAACATGGTGTCTGGTGACAGCGAAACTGTCCTGTCTCTGCTTATGGCTGCTGTTTATTGACGATGAGAACTTCCATAATCACGTGTTTGAATGTGGGTCGGATCATTCAAAGATTAATTTATTGTCATAGCGTGACTGTTTTGGTTTACGAACTGATTTCCCAAGCAAAGGTTGGTTATAAGATGTCATTGTTACAAATCGAGTCAAATCAATGATGGCTGCTGAATGTCTGTGCCTCTTTTGTTGAATTCTCCGTTTAGCTTTGCATAAGATATTATTCCTTTAAATAGCTCTTGTTTGGCAGTACAGCCCTTCTTCTATTCATAATTTCGACATCCTGGTGGTTTTTAGATTGTAAACAAAACCAAAACAAAACAAAAGCCTTGTTTAATTCTGTTCTTTTTTTCGGTTCTTATAAATTAATTGAATGATTGGTGTTTTTGTAGCTATAATTTTAAGTAACAATTTGCTGTTCTTGACAGCATCTTCAGTCATATAGTGTGTATACTTATGTTTGTTTGTGGATGCGCATGTGAATGTAAATGTGTGTAGAAACTTAATCAGCTTTTAATCAGGGTAGAAAACAGTAATGTACGAACACAAATTGAATTAGTTCAAGATTCCTTCATTACAAATAATTATTTAAAATTCACTCACGAAGTGCAGTAGCGTCAAGTTAACGGCTCTAGTTAGAATAACCAACATGCCGCAACGTTAGCAAGTCAAATATTATTTAGAAAATAAATTTTCTTGTACTTATCTTACCTATTCATGAAACTCCAAGTCTGCCCAAATCAATGTGTGTTTGTGTGTGTGTGTGTGTGTGTGTGTGTGTGTGTGTGTGTGTGAGACTGACTGGCTAGAAGGAGTTTATTTGAATACACAGCAATTTCGTTTTTGAATGATAGCAAACAACCAAGAATGCTAGTCTCACCTTAAATCCGCCTCTCTCTCCTCACTTTCTCACCAACATACATTGAAAAATAACAACAATATCCCTATGATTTTGTTTTGATTGCATTTCATTACCAAGACGGCAAGTCAGAAGTCAGTCAGTCAGATTGGGTAAAATTTACGTCCCCCAACACCTAAACATATTGGGGACAAATAGGTCAGTCAGAAGTCAGAACGGTTTATTATTTAGACCCCCGGGCCCGTTACAATGAAGGGGCCAAACTAAATGCAATAAACAAATACATTAACAAAGTCGGAAGACATGCTCGACTCGTAACACTACTAGCACTCTGTTATATTCAGCCATTTTGGTTCGTAGCTCCTTCTCGCAACAAAAGGCTGTACATACAGCCAGGTCATTGACGACTGCTGAAACTGGGCATGACAGACCAAGACGGCAAGAGAGGTTGATAAACTAACTGCCACCAAAAACTAACGTAATGATTTCCCGGTAGGCCTACAATTTCCATGATAGGTATTAATGGGCCCCAAGAAGACACGCTTTAGCGCTACAGATCCGTTTGAAAATCACAATGAATGTTGCCCCACTGGACAAATATAAGTACAAACAAAACAAAACAAATCAACAAAAAAACTTCTGTCAAAAGTACGGTTTTGATATAAATCGATACATTGATTTATTTATGTGCTTATGAATAGCATCGACGTTGATTCTAAATTTAACACCGCTGCGAAAGTGGGTATAGTAAGGCATAGGTATTTTTTGTTAACATAGCAAAGGAAATTCACGTTTGTCCATTGTATTGTTGTTGTTGTAGCGAAAACTCTCCGCGACGAGCATCCTTCATGTCTCCCCGACGGCCCGAAAGGCTGAGGAATTAGATCGGTAGATAGATAAGAATGATGCAGTTCACACAGCCGAGGTTACACAGTATTATCATGACTTTCCCGAAACGCCACAATACGTTGTGCTGACAATGGGTCATATTTCGTCCCCATTTTTAAGTACTTTGACGTGTTCGACCCTAACCCTAACCATAACCCTAACCCTAACCCAGCCCTAACCCTAACGGATCATTGTTCTGACGTCAAAACAAGTAGGCATGTCAATACAAGTTATGTTCACTGATTTGTCCAGATAACACTGTGTAAGTGTGCCCATAACTGACAGTCATGCAATTGAGAAAAAATTTTTTAAAAAACCTGTGCTGCGAGTATAAACACAGCGGTTCCAGAATCGTGAAGCCAAACTGAAAAAAACTGAGAAAACAACACAAGATACAATTTTGCGATCTTGCAAATCTGTTCAGGTGTGATAAGGGTGTGGTTATGTTGGGATCTGGTGGAGGTGGTGGTTTTATTAGTAGAAAGAGCGGTTGTGTTTACTTGTATGATGTCCAAAGACAAAGTGCACAAAAACACAGTACAGTATACAGTGATAACCACGCACAAACAAAGTCCTGCTGAGCTAGATGAAAGGGTTGCCTTACAGGAAACACCAGATCGAATGCACTGGAACTACTGCAATGTGTATATTAAAGCACACCCACGCACTAATAGAAATTCGATCGCACACACACATGCACGCAAGCTCACCACCACACAGAGGCGCATGTATACACACAGATACAGACAGGCAGGCAGGCAGACAGACAGACACGCACGCACGCACACACCCACACCCATACACACACACCCACCCACCCACACACACACACCCACACACACACACACACTCCTGCGGTTGTTGTTGGTGTTGTTGATTTTGTGTTTTTTTTTTGTGTGGAACAAAATAATACTCTACCCTAAACGTTACGGTGACGACATTAAGTTTTTAAAAAACCAACTATGCTGTAGTGCCATTATAAACAATGTAAACGTACTATTAAAATAAATAAATAAAGCAACGAAGAATTTCGCCACATTACTATTCAATATTATAGGCTTAAAAGACCCTAGCGTGAGGAACTAAAAAAAAATAAATAAATAATAATAATATGCCTATATAAACTCGACCAACGTCCGATGAAAACTTCACTTCCCTCGTCGTCTAAATATACGCTCTGTGCAAAACAACCACGCTTTAGCACACAGTATGCATGGGTGGATGTGAGGTCGTCACTCTGGAAATCAATGGGGCGTGAGAGATTGTAAATATGAGCTTAGACCGCCATTGTTTTTCTGGCGCCTATTTTTGTAATATAATGGCTGTTTTATGAGCTTTTAAAAGGCGTGCCAAAGCACTCTGGGAATCCGCAATTTGCTAAATATAATACATATTCGTATATCTTGCGTCTTTGGTTAAAACAAAAAAAAAATTACAACCCTTCTATATTATGGTTGTATAACATTACACATTAATATCTGCTGGAATGATCTTTTGTTTAACAAGATAGTCCCGAGTAAATAACGATAATGAAAAGATACCAACCAGTTTACCAGCATCTGAAAGATCCATTTTCCCCAATTCAATAGGTTTCATTTTTAAAAGAGATTTTGCAATCATAGCATAAGCTGTATTTAAGCCCACTAAGACAACACTATGGTATCCAAGATTAACAATTGTTTGTTCATATGGTACACTCATTTTTATATATAATAAAAAAAATAATAATAAATTATTACTGCATTGAAAACACATCTAATGATGGCTTCAATGATGGAGATAATTCAATTTCTTTTTCTACAAGTGGTTTTGGGGGTTTCTGTTTCTTTTTTCCTTGGCGGTATTTATATATTATGTACCCACTTGCACCCACTACACCGGCTTTACATAAATAATATATGTTATTTGAAGATTGTATTGGTTGTATTGGTTGTATTGGTTCTTCTTTATTTGTTGTTAATGTTTGTTGCATTATTGTTTCTTCTTTTGGTGATTCCTTTTTTCCCAATATGTTTGCTTTTGTTTGTCTGTTCCATCTATGTAACCTGTTAAATTCTGCTAACTTCTTTCCAGCTGCAATTCTTCCCAAACTCTTTTGTTTAGTGACTGTCACTGGGTTCTGTTGATTCTCTGAATTCTTCACCTCCGTCTCCTTCTCCATCTCCGGATTGGAAGAGTCCATTTTTAATAGCAGAGAAATTTATGTGTTGAAAAGTAATTAGCCCGGCTGAAAATGGGGTCAACAAGCTTCCAAACTTATAATACAAATTTCTTGATGCCTCACTAATCCCATTAACAATAACTGGATCTTTAATCAAATCATCAAATAAATCATTCTCACAATCTAAAGTAACAAAGGTCGACACAGCTTTGGTATATAACTTCACAATCGAACGCCCTAAACTTTTAACCATTAAAGCGCCGAGAACTTTATCATATTTATTATGTAATATAATGATCTCTTCTGGCCTCAGTCTTTGTACTTGTTCAGGTGTTAAGTCAACACCAAGATAATACTTTGACTTTCCGGAAGCTACTAATGCAACCAGCCTGTCTCTTTTCTCATTGTCAACACCTGTAACTGTAACATTAATAGCTTCTTGCATTAACAAGTCATCACAATTCATTTTAAATACAAATAAAATAAAAAACTAAATTAAAAAATGGCTGGTGCTGCAATGGTGCTTGGTTCTGCTGCTGTAAATGCCTTAGCCTTTTCAGGATCAAATTATTTGTTTTCAAAACTGGACAGTAAAGAAGAATCAAAACGGCATAACTTAGCAATGGAAAAATTACAACAAGATCAGGCCGAATACGAGAAAAACAGACTAATGCAGCTTGATTTTGTTAATACAAGATTGAAAGAAGAAGGTCATGCTGATAAAACATTTGAAGACGTTGATGAAGCTTTGCACCAATATTATTTATTCACCGGCACAACACTACCTTCATTAAAGCAACCAGTGTTATCCGATTACTACACACCTAACATTGCACCTACAATGTCAGAGACCGGAGAATTAATTTTAATTGTGTTTGGAATAACAGTAGTTTATTACCTCGTTAAACAAAAAAAATATAAATCTAAATAAAATATGACTTCACGTTTGTCTAGATTATATTATTCTCAATCCGGATATTGGAAAGGGATGACGGCAGTTAATAAACTAGTAGAAAAGACTGGCTTGTCAGAAAACGTAGTTAAACAATGGTTATCGAAGCAAGCTGTATGGCAAATCTATCTTCCACCCCCAAAGAAAATAATAAGACCAAAATTTGAAAACTCCAGACCAAATGACACGCACCAAATAGATTTGTTATATCTTCCCCATGACAAAATATATAGAAAGAAATACAGGTATGCCCTTACTGTTATTGATATAGCTACCAGGTTTAAAGACGCTCATGCTCTTAGGACTAAAAATTCTGCTGAGGTCGCTCAAGCCTTAAATGCGATTTATTCAAGAGGGCCTCTAAGGTTCCCTAGACTTATTCAATGCGATGAAGGGTCTGAATTCAAAGGAGGCTGTTAACCAGCTTTTGTTAAAACATAATGTAACTGTTAGAAGAGGAGTTGTTGGATTGCACAGATCACAGGGTATTGTAGAAAACTTTAATCGGCAACTGGCAGAAAGATTATTCACTTATCAGTATTCAAAGGAGTTGTTTACTGAAACCACTAATACAGAATGGGTTGTTAGGCTGCCTCGAGTTTTAAGGGAAATGAATTCAGAACCAACCAGAGTTACAGGATTAAAACCAGTTGAGGCTATTAAAAAGAAACAGATTGTTGTTACCGTTTCAAAGCCTGGTCAGCCGGATCTAACTTTGATGAACAAAACTGTTAGATACCTTTATCAGCCTGGAGAAGTTGCTAATGACACTAGAAGGCGAGCTACAGACCCAATTTGGTCATTAAGCGTTTATGAAGTTGACAGAGCATTATCTACTGATCCGCCCGTATATTATTTAAGACCGAGAAGCGATCGTAGAACACCACAAAGAAACTTTGTAAAAGAAGAACTTCAGATTGTTCCACCAGACACAGTGCCATTAAGATAAATGAACTATAATCATCACCACTATTACTTACCTTCAACCTTTTTTTTTTGACTTAGTGACTTACATCTAACTTAATTAAGTCGACTTTTAAAAAAACTTATAACTTACAATAATTAAATTATAAAAGAACTTACTTACTTACATCTAACTTAATTAAGTCGACTTTTAAAAAAAAAACTTATAACTTACAATAATTAAATTATAAAAGAACTTACTTACTTACATAAGTATTGTATAGCCAGTTGGTTGGTCAGTTTTTAATAATAATTTTAAGTGCTTGCCTTTTTTTAGCTGTTCTTTTAATTTAGTTCTTTCCTCTTTGGATTCAATTACGTCATTTTCTTTTAAACAGTTATCAAAGCTGTCTCGATCTTTGCAATAAAACAGGCACACGAATTTTACTTGTTCTCTAAAATCCTTTAATATTGAATTAAATTTCTGCGTGATTAACCAGACACTAATTTTCACATGGCGTCCACTGAAAGCCAGCTTGCTCAATATGTTCCGTTTTAATACAATATCTTTTTCTGCACTGCAATCATCGATTAAGAATAACGTATTACCCTCATTCTCAAACAGGTTATAAAAATACGTTAAATACTCATTGAGCTTGCCATTAGTATTTACAACAAAGATATTTTCATCTGTCCAGACATACTTACGATCTAAGTAGGTTTTATTATATTGAATAGTTGGGCAAAAAATTACTATATAATCAAAGTGTCCTGCGTAATATTTTTCTAACAAATCCAGAACAAAGACGGTCTTTCCACATGACGTCATGCCAACGATCATTCCGCAATGAGGATCACGAGGTAACAAAGAGGTCATTTTTAATATACTAAATCTTTTAATCTTCCATTTTCAATGTTTAGCTGAGCATCCATAATTATATACATGTATACTGTAACTGATTCTGACCTAGCACTTGCTTCCCTATGCAATTCAATTGTTATACCATCTGTTCAGTTTTCAATACTTCTTCCAGATCCATGAAGTTCATTGGTGGGTATGGTTCGAAAGTCTAACCACAATGCAAATTTATTCACCAGATAATCTTGCAGTCGTGTGTCATGCAAATGAAGATCCTTAGAAATCAAATCCACAGTGTCAGTCCGTAATCTACCTCCACCCAAGATTTTCCTAATCTCATCAAACTGTTGAAACCCCATCATTCCATTAGCGAATAATTGATTAGGCTTACCTTCAATCACGACAGACGCTTTTGAAATATTAGGATTGATAAAATTCTCGCTGTCACGATTGTAATTAGATTCTTTCACAAACAACAACAGTACACCTTTAAAATTTCGAGCAGGTGAATTTATGTTGATTGTCCAGAGTGCGTCTAATAAATCTTTATTAAATTGTCTGTAGCGAACGATCCTATCATAATAAATTGCTAGTTTGTCATATTGGCCCCTGATCATCCTACTGAGTTCAGCGTGAGTGACCACTTCGTTTCAAGCGTGATGTCTGTAATTGTATACCTAGCATCATTGTCAGAGCTAATTACTACTTGAGAATAATCATTGAAAATAATTTCGTAAGAAAGCCTGTCGTTAAATGAACCTTGATGAAATGGCAGATGACTGTGTAGCAGTTCAAAATCGAGTGGAAAATAAAACCTGTTTTTGTATACAGCAGCAAATGCATTTTCACCTTTGTTAGAAACGACAGCATCGCCAGCTTTGATTCGAAGTTTCGCCACATTGGCGGCTTGAATCCCCTGACCAACTAAATCTTCCCTTTCATATTTACTCAGCCACAGATCTGTGTAACAAAACAAAACACCGGCGTCATCGATACTTTGGATTTCTCGCCCATCAAGTTTAATAACCATTCTTTTAATTATAGCTCTACCTAGATTGTTGACTATGGTTCTGTTAGGATCGTCGTCAGAATTCAGACTAATTTTAAATCCTAGTTTAGGACTGCCCGGAACTATTACATCATCAGGACCTAAATTTGGAAATCTTATGGTTAGTAGCTGATTAGGCTCTATGCTGCTTGGATTGTTTGTAATAATTATTGTGCTTTTCTCACCTTTGATGCCTAAAGGCGTCCTCAATCGGCGTGTAGGGTCTAACAAGTTTCCGTAGCTTTGCATTTTTAATGTAATAAAAAAAATTATATTTAAAAATGGCAACAGGTGGTGAAGCTCTTGATGAAGTGTTTAAACCTGATGAACCTAATGAAGACCACGACATCACACTGCTTTCAATGGTAGGAGATGACATGAGCCAAACAAGGCTAAGTATAGGAGAAGAATTACGTCAAGTAACTGAAACCCAAAAAGCCAGAAAAATCAATAAATTTTACAATTACATCGGGCGCGAGTTACCTGATTATGTTAGTCCCAGCGACTTCGAACTAGACAAAAATAATCACTTGTTTATAAACACTAATGTATCCGGTAAAAAAGTGAGAGTACAGTTAACTATGTTAAAGAATCCTGATAAATTTTATGCATGGTCTACTTTGAAAACTAAACTCCCAGTGACTGTAATACGATCATTAGGGCTTTCCGATAATAGAGTGCCAGCGTTGCATCGCCAAGCAGTAGCTTCACTTCAACGAATAGATGCATCGTTACCAAATTCAGAAATAGAACTACAAGACTTAACTGACTTAACTAGTTCTGCGTTAGAAGTAAATAAAGAGTTAACAACCTTGCAAACAAATGAGGACACCAATATTGATCAGGTTATGGAAACTATCAATGACACGCCATTATTGCCACTGCGTGAACTTCAGGGCTTAGATAAAGCTTTACAATCTGTGAGAGGGGAGACAATGATGAATTTGGCCAAGCTCGGCGAGCTCGACAAACATATAGAAAAACAAAAAAATAAACTAGCAGAAGCTGATGACGCGAACTTAAGCATTGAGGTAAAACAGTTGATTCAAAAAAGGCTCGCAGACCTTTACACAGAACGCGCTGCAAGGCTAGAAGCCTTATCCATAAACAGAGAAAAATTAATAACTAATTTCGCCAGAATAAAAGAAACGGTGCATAAAATTTTACACGAAGACACTACACTTGCAGAAAGAATTCAAACACTGTTCAGAGAGCAAGGTGTTACAATATTTAGCATTCTTACAGCTGTTGGGATGACAATAAGCACACTAGTCTTAGCACTGACTAGAACCGTAGGCATCAGTGCCGGTGGACCTGGCGTACCTGGTGGACCTGGCGGTAGTCCGGTTAAAGACTGGATTAAAAAGACGTTACAAAGCATAGCTAACTTATTGAAACGCTTAGGTGACAAACTTGTAGACGCACTTCCAGGAATATTAGGTTCTGTATTTTCATGGATATTTAATACTGCTTCTAAAGTTGTGGTTTGGGCGTCTGAGCATCTGTGGTCTTTGTTTATAGTAATATTACTCTGGTTACTTAAAATAGTAAATCCCAATTAACCCAGCAAACAATAAACCCCCTGTAAGCGCTAGACGTGAAACCCCATGATCAATTACCGGCATTTGCAGTTCCGGCAAGCTTGGTAGGCTTGGTAGGCTTGGAAGTGGTGGCGAACTTAAAGGTTCATTATTAGGCCTAGCAGTAAATACCGTATTTGCTGTATTCACTGTATTCGCGGTATTCACTGTATTTATTGTAGGATTGTAGCCTATATGAAACTGAGGGTCAGCAATCACTATATTGTTGTTGTAGTTTGATATAGTTCCTATCCTAAGCTGAAGGTCTGAAGGCAACATATACAGTCCTAAACCTATTACGTAATCTACTTTCGATCTAGCATACTTTAAAGTGTCCTGATATCTTTTAATACTCGCGGGCAAATCTACTGCCGAATTAATAGAATCTTCAATGTTGGCTAGAAACTGCTTTTGTGCATCGAAGCTAGTTCCTTCCCCAATGATATTACTTCGTGTTTCCGCTTGAGACCCTAAAATGCACCACGCATACGTACGAATAGATTCATTCAGCCTTTCCACCCTTTGAGTAAATCCGTTTGATGTGTCTAATATAAAAGTGCTGTATGCTGCACTTTGTTTTTGTCTGATATACAGTAAAGGAACCTGGCTGTTGTGGTTAAATGATGTAAATCCAGGTACGTAAGGCCCCGTGTATAAATTACCTACAGCGTATCTAAATAAAGTTCCCATTCCATGATTGAGGTCTAGTTTTTGTCTGAAGTCTGTTTTAGTATCAATTCCGAATTCATTGCACAACCTTTGATACGCTTTCTTGTCAAAGCCATTGTTAAAGGGATTAAAGTTTTTGTCAGTAGGTAACGGAGCCTGAAGTTCAGACAACACCCGTCTCACTTGATAATACAAATGGAACAGATAAATAGACTTCAACATAGGATCTGGGTGATTAAGGTGATGAACGTAAGAAACTCCGCAACCAGTTGTAGCGCATGACACGGCAAAATTAATTTGATTCTGAAAGAACTGCATACCCCCGTTGTTTAACCATTGGTTAGCTAAAAAGGCTCGTAATGTCTGGGTTGAGGTAATGATCAAAAATATTATGTGGGATAGTTTCGAAATGGACGTTGGCTGCCACAGCTATTGTCAGCTTGGTTAGGTCGACTGCTTTTTCGTAATAATAAGGCCCTGTAGTATACTTTGCAGCTTTGTTATATTTATAAGGCGCGTACATTTTTATTATATTAAAAAAAATATGTTTGTAACTTTCGAATTCGTAAAATCAGGTGTGCCCATTGAACTTCAGCATCCTATTGACAACAAAAACAGGGACCTTAACGTAATCCTTCACGAAATATTCTACACGGTTAAATGGTTAAATATTAGTCATGATCTAAACAACAACTGGATAATGATTAATAAAAAAAGGCACTTTATTCATGCCGGCTATTATGACTTCTGCAGACTTACTGAAGAATTGTTTAAACCTCATTCGATTGAAGCAAAAATGAACCCTGCAAACTTGATAGTAACTTTAACTTTCCATAAAAACCAGCATAAAGACATTACCAGCGTTACACTTGCGCCAAAGCTGGCAGAAATATTAGGTTTCCCTGGCAATGAATTATCTTTATCTGACAGCTCCAGCACTGTCGGCAGTTCTATAAGATTTATTGGATCAAACCCTATGAATTTGTTAATTAATAATAGATTGTTTGTGTACCTTCATCAACTGAAGACATCGGAAAACTTAGTAAACGGAACTCCTAGTACATTGCTAAGGATAATCTCAACTCAGAGAGAATCTTACTGCGATCCTGTTTCATTAAAATTTCTGCCTCAAAAACGCCACTTAAGTCAGGACTATCATACTAGTTTCTGCTTCAAAATAACTAACCAAAACAACGAAATTGTAGACTTTGAAGATCTTACAATTATTCTCGAGATAAAATAAAGTTTAATTTTAAAATACAATGTCAATCGGCCCTCAAATTCCAGTAACCTGTCCTACCATTGAACTGAAAGACTTAGCAGACACAATCGACTTTGATGCGAATGCTATTGTTGGGTCTATTTACGGTTTCGAATTTACACAAAATGGATATTATAAACGAGCGCTAGTGCCGGCAGTGCCTGAAGCAGTGCCGCCGTCAGTACCGCAAGAAAAACCATCTATCGATCAGCTAAAGGATTTTAATGCCGGTAAAGTAGATCCCGATTTTAAGTATGCTATTACTAAACGAGAAAATACCTGGTCTTTAACACCTATAGACACAGAATTAGATTGGCTTATTAAATTCAAGTGCAAAAGCCCTTACACTTTTATGGGACCAGACAATAAATTTAAGAAAATTATTAACGCCGGGCCTATGTTAGTTAGTCTAGTGCCGGATGAAAACAATCGGGAAACCATAGAAGTCAAAGCCTACAAAAAAAGCAGCTATGTTTTACATAAGCGTGAAACTGCAGGGAAAAATGTTAGAGTTATTCTGCAGCCTCCTTTACAGCTAGGTAGCACAGCTATGATAGTACTGGACATAATTGCTCACAGGCCTACGCAGAGAAATTTTAATGTAATTCCGCAAGTGTCTCTAAGTTGGGTTGATTTAGATGAGGATCCCAGACGAGTTACAGTATTTATGAAGAAAAGAGAAAATGAAAATCAGTTTTCCGTATTTACTTCATCACCCAAGATAACTTTTGTCCCTGTTCCAAATCCTATTGACAGAATAGCGCAAATTAGCCTAGACAACGTAGACCTGTTAGCATTTTATTTCAGCGATCAGATATTTTCTGATAGTCAAATAGAATATTTTGCTAATAAACTAAAATCAAGTTAATTATTGTTAACCCTTTTTTTTAACACTAAAAATATGACGACAAAATTGTATCCTGCTATAGTAGAAGCAGTAGTGGATGAACAACCAATTGTACAGCCCAGTGCTCCAACGTTAGACTTAAGTAATGTTCAAACGTTCAGGCTGGAAGAAATAAGAAAAGTTAGGACTCAAATTGAATCAGATATCCAAAAGTACTCTAGATGCAGACGAAGGTATTCCGGCGCTTATAGCACAATAAATTACGTGTCTACTGGTCTAAATGTTATTAATGCAGCGGAAGCTGCGGTCAGCGTGGGATTATTGGTGACTGGAATTGGTATACCAATTAGTATTGGATTAGGGGTTGCTGCCGGATTATCTTCAGTGATGTCAGTTTTACTTGGCGTAATTAATACTAAAGTATCTAAGAAACTAGAAAAACACGACCTCATTTCTAGCCTGGCGATAGCTAAACTTACTAGCATGAACTTAATAATTTCAAAAGCTCTAGAAGACACTCAGATTACAGACCAAGAGTTTGTAATTATCCAGCGAGATTTTGAAGAATATAAAAAGTTGAAGCACGACATACAATCTAAATCTAGGTCTGCACCTGTTAATGTTGAAGAAATTTAAAAAAATTAATAGAGGAAGGGAGACTACTGGGACGGAAAGAGCAGCTAGATGCTTTGAAGAAAAAGCTTGGCGCTTCAGAATAAATACAGTTAACATTTACTCAAGCCTTACAGGCCCTCCTCCTTACTCATAGTCGCAGTCGCAGTCGCTGTTCCTACCTGTAATTTATAGTGGCCTAGAGCGTATGCGAACTCTTTAGTTACCCTTACCCGCTTTGTGTCATTAGCGCATAATGTTTTTTTGGTCGTCACAGCAGTGGACACTATATGGTTTTTAGACTTTATAGTTGTGTTAGGGTATGGTTTAACTTCTTTCCCATCTAAGGCTTCCAGGTAGTTTTCATGCCTGATATCTCTGTTTTTTATTGCAGCTTTTTGGGTGCCTTTCGCTTTTGAAGATTCTCCCGATTCGTGTTTAATACTGTACTGCTTAGATCGCAGTCCTGCGTATTCTTCAATAAGTTTCCCGTTCATTTCATCTTTCATCAAACCTATTTTCTTTTGGTTTGCTTTGCTGTACAAAGGGTGAGTTTCAGGGTAGTCACTAGTATCGTAATGTTGCAGTTCCGATTCTAAGTCTTTATAAATGTCTTCAGTAGGGATGTCTAGTATAAGGGAGTCTGTGTCTGTGCATAAAACTCTGGCCTCCGGGTATTTAGGTTTAAAGTAATCGTAGTAAAATTCGAACATTAATAATTTAGAAAGGTCGAGAATAGTCATCCCCATAAACACTGGTTTGTCTAGATTAACTTGCGTGGTTTTCATGGTAACTGCATACAGGGAGTCATGAAACTCTTTGTAACCAAGGTATTGAGGTTTAGATGTTAATTTAATCGCTTGATTGGGTGAGGTAATTAGCCTGACATCTTTTCGCTTGTATGGGTTCTCCATAGTTTTACCAAAACAGCTGTTATTCAGCAGCTTAAAGAAATCTTTTTCAAACGTAGATTGCGCTTGTTTTCTAAGCTCTGTGTTTTTATTGATGTACCCGGCCAAGACATTCGTTTGTTTAAAGAATAAAAGCTTGTGAATCGCTGTGCACTTCATGCCGTGTCTGATGTAGAACTGCAGGTTTCTGTAGTGACAGACGTAATTAGATTTATTATAGAAGGTTGGGAATAAGTTTAAGTTGCTTGTCTGTACCATGCAATCTTTCTGGTGCTAATGGGTAATCATTATGTAGGTCGTGTAAAGCATTGGGATACTCTAGGTCAACTTCGACAATAAACCCTATAGTATGATCTTTAGGGTGATTTAAAATACTGTTTAACCAAGTCAAGTTTGCAGGGTTTGGATTAACAAGTAATTTGAAATCTGAAACCGGTAAAAGCTCACTCATTGCCCAACCGTATAAATTGTTGGCGTCAAAGTACATTATATAATTAGATTTCTGCGAGGGGTCATAGTGCTTCAGGTATTTGTTGTTGGCTTTGCAATAATTATGAGCTGCCACGCTTATTCCTCCACGAATGCCCGACTCAATCATTGTCATCATTACCTGGTCAGTTATGAGATCGATTTTAGAACCGCTAAGTTTTAAGAAAGCATCCCAACTCATTCCTGGTGAAGAAATATAATGAGAAGGGTCGAGGGAGTAATGATGTAAACTCGTTTCTCTGTATTTTTCAAACACATCAGCCAACAAACAGACGTCGGCTTTTAAATATATGTCGTGGTAGTCACCAAGGTTTTTACATCCGAGTGCATTCCAGACATTGTGTGCATGTTGGTAATCGGTAACAGTTATGAAACTTTTATTGAGTGAAGAATAGAAATTTTCTTTAGGTGGCAATTCCAATTCTTCAAACACTTCCCAAGAATCCATGTATTCATAAGGATACACGCCTTTTCGAATAAGTGTAACGTCTGGAAAATATTTGCTAGTGATAGGATAGCTGGGTAAGTTCTTAGCTAGTGTTTCTAAACTGGAAGACAAATGTTGAAAGCTGTCATAAAACTTTAATTTATTCAGAGTGAAAGTTTTATATTTTTCTTCTGTCTCGGCAATACATGACACTTTGTATGCTTTCGTCACTGCCTGCATGATTAAATGGGAGTCGTAATTTCGAAGATTGTGAATGAAAATAGGGAGAGAGAAATGTTTGATTCCATATTCCAAGTTGCATTTCTGATGAGCTGCACCTCTAAATGCCCCTGTTATGTGACAATGATCTCTCACTCTTTGGGTCTTTGCGTCCTTCGTGTCCTTCGGGTCAAACTCTTTATTACAAATGTGGCAATGTGTAGCTGCTTTAAAATTATGGGAGTCAGATTCAGTAAATATCATGGGCACCGGATTATCTAGCTGCAGTAAACACAATTTGTATATTTTGTTCATCTCATCTAAGAACTTCCGAGCTGCGTCAGGCCCTCTGTAAATTACCGGCTCTGTATGTTGTCCGTCGGCTCTAACAACTACATACCCGAAACTGCAGACTTCATGAAGGTGTGTGAGGAATGAATTAGGCGTACAAAATCCTTGTGGGCCATGGTATTTTAAAATCAATGATTCGAAGTCGGCATAAACTATATAAGGCTGCTTGAATTGTTTGTTGATGTTTTTAAAATATACTTGAGAACCCGGCTTTGGTAACACAAGGCGGGTTTGATATCTGTCATACTTTTACATACCTTACTGTGCTTGTCAGCTACTTGGAGATTAGATACTCTGGTTAAACAGCGTCTGCACAAATATTGTTTGCCATGATGTTTTGAAGTGTGTCCTAATAATCTAGATATGTTTCGTATCAGTGTATAATGTTGCATGCTAGGATCTTGCGGGTCTGTTATTAGTAAAAGATCAACGTGGTGATTGAGGTCTGAAAACGATGGGGCATTAGGAGAGATTCGTAAAGGCATAAGTTTTGATTCAGGGTCCCAAACATATACATTGACTGTTATAGGAGAGTTTTGTGATTCAAATTTGTCAATGGCGTCAAGGCTAACAGGGAAATTAATGTCTTTGAGATTTAAGTTCGTTACTTTATCTTTGTATAGCGCCACCCTTTCGGGATGTTGTTTCGACTGAATAGGATATAATTTAGCCAAAACACACCACACAAAACATTTGTCGTCAGTGTTCTTAATATTCAATACAGCCTTTTTGTCAAGAATTTCTTTGGGAAGAGGGATATAAGATTTCCCTTTGATTGGATTATACTTTGTAATGTTCAGTTCTAATGATTCTAGAGTTCCTTCGGCCCACCCGGACCCTCTCATAGTTGCGCGCTCAATGCTGTCTTGTAACTGATTGATCAAGATGTTGTTATAAGCATTGTCTAGGTCTGAAGATTTTAACACTTCAATTTGACTTGAAGAAATCCACACAGTCATCGTTTCATCAATACTGCCGGGTTTAATAAAAGTTATTTGAGCGTGAATGCGAATTTTAACAGGGGATTTGAAAGTAAAATTGTTAAGTACAAATTCATAATTATTATAAACAGATTTAATAACATTTTGACTGTCAAAAATTTGAAGTTGTATAGTTTGAAAGATGTCTTTAAACAAAGGAGATTGCGAAAGACTTTTTGTGTCCGTCATTTTTATACTGATAACAAAACTTTAAATAGTATTTTAAAACAACTTTAAACTGAATAAATTGAATTAAAAAAAAAAACAAAACAAAAAAAAAACTAACCCTAACTTTAATATGAAAAGCCATCACATTCGCAAAGACAATAACAATCATGCTCACAGTCATGATCACATTCGCAGTCGGGTCCACAATCACAAACAGTTTGTTTGACTACATGAGGATTTAGTTTGCGAACTTGTTTAATAAAATGTAACCAAAAATATTTAAAGTAATATGATTTTGGGTACAAGTCACTTTTGTTGTATTCTTCTTTTGTAAGTTTATAAAAGACTATTGAGAAGTCAATTTTGCATTTAACTTTGTAATCTTCATTTATTTCATATTGTCCAGTGAAGGGGTCAAAATCATAAATATCTGGATCATATAGTCTGCATTCAAAAAAGATTTTCCAGCGTTCATCTTCTAACATATGAAAGTGGGGAGAATTAAAGAGCATTTCCATTTCCTTACAGAACCTTTCTGTGTCCGTCATTTTTAGTCTTTTTTATTTTCTTAATTAGGAAATCTTAATGGTTCTGTGTCTGGCGGAACAATCTGAAGTTCTTCTTTTACACTTGTATAATTTAGTTGTTATAAGATAGAAGTTACTTGCTAAAGACCAGTAAGTCATTTTGTAAATACTTTCTAAAGTGTTAAAGTCAACTTATAAATAATTATCAAAGTTACCTAACTTAAGTACCTTTAACCTCAACCGCCTTCACGCCCCTTGAGTTTAATTAACCAATAATAATATGATGATGATGATGATGATAATGATGAGGGAAAGGCTTAATGTTATTGGGTGATGGTAAAGAGACAAATGGCTTGATGTAAAAGACACTTAATAATAAGGGAAAGAGAGAGAGATGGAACAAAGGGAAGCAACAACTACTCTCACTTTTGCGAATGTATAATAGTTATTACCTCCCTTTAGGATCATCGCCATTGTTTAAGGCGCATGTGTGAATGGGGGGAGGGGTGGTGATGATGGGGATGGGTGAGGGGAAAGTGGGTGATGGGGAGGGAGTGTGAGGGGATGGGTGATGGGGAGGTGGGTGATGGGGAGGGAGTGAGGGGTGGTGGGTGAGGGGGGAGGGATGGAGGGGTGGTGGGTGAGGGGTGGTGGGTGAGAGGATGGGTATGAGGGGGTGGAGGGAGGGAAAAAGTCTCATGTTTGCTTGTTGCGTTTGAGTAATTGTTGTGAATGCAATTGGGATGGGGAGTGGAAGTGGGAGTGTTAGTTCAATAGCGGAGTCGCCTATTGGCAACCCCTTTGTTGTTGACGAGCGAGTGGAATACAAGAGTGAACAAGTGTGAGTCATGCTGTGGAATCCTTGGCTAAAGGTGAAGGTTTGGTTGACGAGCAAGGTGAAGGACATTTCAACACTGCGTTCAGCAAATGTCCTTCACCTCAGTTTGTGCTGTTCGCCAGTCTCGCCAGGTTTTGCCTACTAATCAATAACTTGATTACTTTGATGCTGCTGGTGTTTTTTTTTTCTACAGAATTTATTCTATGCTCTGCCACTTTGCTCGAAATGCCTCATCATCTTTCATAAACTGATTAATTTGTTTAGATTTGATTATGAACTCTCTTATTGAAATATCTAGCCTATGAAACTTAGGATAATTAGCAAATAAATGAGCCAAGTTACACAATTTTGCGGCATAGTTTTGTGAAATTTTTAGTTGGTCTTTTAGATAATCAGGCCATTTCATTTTTCTTTGAATTTTTACAAAAAAAAACGCCCTCTCTAACAACAACCCATAATTTAATGCATCACTGACCAAAGCAGCCTGGTCATTTCGAAATTTGTCTGCCCTTTTGACTAGAATGTCAGTTACGTTTTCATAGTCTAAATTCATATCTTGAGCTGCTTTAGAAATATCAGGCATTTCAACCAGTGGCACAGCATTTGTTTTGATCAATTTTTCGTCAAGAAATTTATCCATGCTTTCTGGAGTGAACTTATCAGGTTTGGTGTTCAAAAATGATAAGCTTTCCTTTGGACGTTTAGGTATTTCCGCATTTGGGTTTTTGGGCAATTTAGAAAAATATTCACTCATCTCGGTATGATAACTTTGATATTTATTTAAAACGGCGAGTTCTTGTTCAGAAAAAATTGCCGAAGGTTGAGTTGTCAAAGGTTGAGAGTCTAGCAACATATCTGATTCTTGACTCATAGTCATACTTGGCGAGACCGGTCGAACGCTTGACGATGATTCCATTTTAAAAACACAGCACTATATTCCACAGAATGATCACAAAATTGTTCACTTCTTTCTTCCTTGACGCTCAGTCAGTTTTTAACAGATTATTTTCTTTTTGATTCTGTAACAGTCGAGGTTAACAGTCGAGTAACAGCTTTATGATTGCTGAAAGAAAAATTTCCTCAAACCAAGTATAAAGCAGACAGCGTAAATTAACACATCTTGTCGCCGGCAAGCGTTGAGCAGAAGTGCAGGCTGGCCTGGCCGGGCAAGGCGTACAGTTGCTAGGGAACGTAACTAGGAAACACGCCCTGTGACGTATGTTAAACAGTAAACAGAGAAGTTTTAATTAAAAACATATGCATGCGCGTTCGTATGCATATGTGCGTGTGCATGTGTGTGTGTTTATGCATATGCATGCGTATGCAAACGTGATCGAGTGCATATGAGTGAGCGTGCATTCATAATTCTGTTTAGAAGTAACGAGCAATTAATTGAATGGCGACATACCGGAAGCGTCCATGTTGTTGCTAAGAGGAAATGACAAAGCGCTACCATTTGCATCGTCTGCTATAATGGCATTTACCACAGCTTAAAACCGAAAGTAAATAATGTTGCATCATTGCAGTAATTTTATAACTTATTCAAGGTTTAAGAAAGTGTTACACATTAATGTTTAATGTTACAATTATAATGCAGTGTGTTGTGTATTTAATAATAAAAAGAATTAAGAAAACAGCGTGTAGGTTAAAATCAATACCGTCACCATACAACAGGCGTAGGATTCGCGTTATGTATAGCTAATAACAGGTAAAGAATTCTACAGTTGTAAAAATAGGAATTTCAATTTAAATTTCATTCAAACTTAAAGACGCAATAAATACGCATATATATTAGCAAATGGGGGATTTACAGAGTGTTTTTTAATGCATTTAATTGCTATCAAAACAGCCTTATATTGTAATAAAAAAGGCCTTTAGCGACTCTTTGAACATTTTGTTTTAACCAAAGACGCAAGATATACGAATGTGTATTATATTTAGCAAATGCCGGATTCCCAGAGCGCTTTGGCACGCCTTTTAAAAGCTCATAAAACAGCCAATATATTACAAAAATAGGCGCCAGAAAAACAATGGCGGTCTAAGCTCATATTTACAATCTCTGCGTGTAGTGCCGTGTTTTGTGTCACCGTGTCAGCGTTGGATCAAGTACTTGTGCTTGTGCAACAGTCACTGTTTATAAACGGTGGGTAATGAGGCCAGCAGTTAAATGTAAGCTGACGATGAAAAGTATTGCTGTTGGTGATTATAAAAAAAGATACTATTAGATAAGCTTACTACTGGAAATCGGTCCAAAAGTTTATTCGGTGCAATGTATAGCCTACAAGCATGCATCATACATTCTTCATGAAATATGAGTGTTCTTGTAACAACCCAATTTCCAGTTCAAAGGCTGTTCAATGAGTTTGCCACCCATAGATTCATCCAGACTGCATAAAATAGTTGCGAAGTCGGGATCGTTAAATGTTGCCTGATACGCCCATTTGCTTTACGCCTGAGCACTGGGTAGTGCTAAGGACAACTGAACTATCACTACTGCTCCAGAAGGCTAACACCTCAAACCACATACACACACACACACACACACACGCACACCTACCTACACCCACACTTACAAACACACAAATAGAAATTCCCACCCCTACCCTCAAATTCCACCCAACACACAAACATAAAGAACAACAACAACAACAACAACAACAACAAATACAGCTTCATTCACCCTCTCACCCCACACTCCATTCCAAGGAAGGCATACATTGTGAGGAATAAGCCTCATTGTCTAGTCTGTTTCGAAAATATATTTATTCGTCACTCTTTTGTATGAGCCAGGTAAATTATGAAGAAATATAAACAACACACGTCTGCGTTAAACGCAACGAATTTTCTATGTGTATACGGTTTTACTTAAAAGAAAAGAATGTTAAAAATAAATAAATAAATAAAAATATATATAAATTTAAAAAAATTAAGTTAGAAATGAAATTATATATATATATATATATATATATATATATATATATATATATATATATATATATATATATATATATATATATATATATATATATATATATATATATATATAGATAGATAGATAGATAGATAGATAGATAGATAGATAGATAGATAGATAGATAGATAGATAGATAGATAGATAGATAGATAGATAGATAGATAGATAGATAGATAGATAGATAGATAGATAGATAGATATATATAGATAGATAGATATATATATATATATATATATATATATACACACGCTTCAAGTAAAACCGTACAGACCATAATAAAATATGTCGAAATATGTGCCGCTATATTTTCGATAAGTTCAGAGTCAAGTGAGTCTAGTCTTACAGCTTTTTGTAATGCCACACCCTACGTGGATTTTAATTTACACATTGTTCAGCCTACTCATAGTGCATAGCCATAGGTTACGTGAGGTTGTGTCGACGGGGGTCGTTTGCAAGTTGTAGGTGCTGTCGCGTGGTTTAGTCTGAGCCTCCGCCGAAGGCGTTCCATTGTTGCTACCGAGGTTTTTTTTAAGAGACTGTAGCAAAATAAAACAAAATAGTTGTGGGACAAGAAAGAGTGCTAACTCGGGGAACACCGAGTTATTCCCCTTTTCCCTGTTCTACAACAGCTATAACACTATACAGCGTGCTTCTCAGTTGTAAGAACTACTCAAGGCGCTGGAATGAACCCACAACAAACGATAAGATCGCATTAGATCAGGACCAGATCAGATCAGTAAGATCAGATAATTTCTAAAGTTGCCAAGCACACCCTTTTGCATAGACAGGTCATCTTAATTTTGTGTTTTCAACTTGTCCATCAGTTTTAATAAAACTTGTATGTATACTTTTTTTACAATGTGTGGTCAGATTTTCTCGATGGCGGTCACATCTCCTCCCCGATTCTAGAACTGAGCAAGGACTGAGCTGTGCTGTGCGTTTTCTAATTCTTGTTCTTTTGTGCTTCTTTTTCTTTATCTTCTTCTTGTCCTTGTTGTTGTTCTTCTTCTTGTTGTTATTGTTGTTGTTATTCTTCTTCTTATTCTTCTTTTTTTTCTTTCAGTTTTCGCGGCGCTTGACAGTAAACAATCATGTAACCTACTACTCCTAGTAGCAACTACAACGACTAACGCATCTAAAACACGGCATGAAACAATGTCATTAATATTGCTGTGGATGAAACAGTCTCCTGTGGGACACCCATCCATCGGAATGTCGTTTCACAACTTGTAACTCAGTTTAAAATTTTACATGTGCGCCTTTGCCTTTCAGTAGCCCACCTCTCATATAATGATAGCCATACTGTTACTTTCACGAGCGGCCAGTTTAGTAAACTTGTGTATCCATATTACGTTTGTTCCGGTGATGTCTATGTACTGAGCGCTCCACATCAAGGAATTTAAGCTGTACCGAAAATGTGTTTTTCAGTACATTGCTATATCAATTGAAACTTATTGCAATCCATGACCTCAATAACATCACTCTCCAAGTACTCGGTGGACAGGTATCGACAGGGTAAGCCAGGTTAGAAGCTTACTGGATAAGATGTTAATAGCATACCACAGACTACAATAGTAGGCCTACTAGTAAATATAAGCCTGCGCCCTTTATGTGTATCTTTATGTGTTTGTCTCTCTGTCTCTGTGTGTGATTGCGTGTACAGTCGAAAGTATATATATATATATATATATATATATATATATATATATATATATATATATATATATATATATATATATATATATATATATATATATATATATATATATATATATATATATATATATATATATATATATATATATATATAAAAGAACCGCTTTCGTTACAAAAGAAAAGAGACACTTTATAGTATAGAAAGGGGAAAATAGCAGTATTTGAATGAATACCAGGCATTCGCGCTTGGTTGAAACTATGAAAGTGATGGATGACTGCAGTATATGATATAGAAGAGCCAGTCTCAAGCTGTTTTGCAGCCAAGTTTTATTCTTCATTGCGGCCATAATACTGCATGGACTCCTACTGTTGGAAAAGTGCTCATTGTAGAACAAATATAATTTTTGTTGCCTTTGGTTCAATCCTGACGTTCAGAGAGCGCCTAGAGCTGTTTTGTGATTAGTATGTGCGCTATATAAGACTTCGTTATCAAGCGGTAACGATATAAGTAGAACACTTTATTTATTTGTTTATTTAATTTAACGTCTATTCACATCTGTGATACTAGACAACATTTGTAGTAGGAAACTAGATACATACTCGGCTACGGAAATCTACGATTGTAATCCCCATTTTTC
>CM072513.1:57484074-57494324 GCA_036898135.1 Oncomelania hupensis
TGACGTTATTTTGTCAGTCTCAATGTCCTGTGTCTCTCAATATCCTGTGTCTGTGACGTCATTCCCGTCAGATCTGGTGATTTCTTGAGAGTTTGGTACTGACTTCAGATCACAGTTATCAACAGAGTCCAGACGACAGCGAATTTCCACTATTTTGTCAGAGAAAAGTTTACAAACAAATGTCTGGAAGGTGAGAGAGAGGAATGATGGTGGGTAAAATGGGCGCTTGTGCTTTACCGGTAAGCTGATTTCAAATTCTAAACAACTGTCTACTGGAGGAAAAAGCGGCGACCTTGCTTTCACAATACTCGCGCTTGGCATGCTGATAAAGATCGTGTGCCAGGCCACGCGCTCCTTCACATACATATGTCTGTGGACTGTCAGTTTGTTCTTACGCCATAGGCGCTCAGCACGGCGCTGTTTACGCTTTGCTTTGATGATAATGCTGAGGCTGGATGCTGCTGCTGCTGCTGCTGATGATGATGATCGTGGTGATGGGCTTCTGATCTTAAAAATATTTTTAATTAGACACAGGACAGCAAAGTACTCAGTAACAATAATCATGCTACCGTAAAAAGGGAAATGTTTTCTAGCGCATCGAGCACGTCTGCATGATACAGAGTTTTGCGCTAAACAGTTACTGTAGTATTTATCACGGGACTGGACTGTTTATCTATACAGAGTTAAAAAATAATATTTATCACGGGATTGGACTGTTTATGTGTGCAGATGTGTCACTCTGCTGACAGCGGAGATACTGACCATCCTGGCAATGGCGTCGCCTTTCTGGGCCACATTTCAGTCCAGCACCGAGCGGTTCTGCTCCAAACCGCCCTGCCAGTACTGGTTCGGACTGTGGAGGTTGACCAACTGTGATTTGGGATCCACTGGCTCTGGCAGAGAGGACTGCAGTCGTTGGGACCACCCCTGGTACCACGATGGTGAGTCACTATGTCATGATGATGATGGTGGTGGTGGTGGAGGTGATGGTGGTGGCGGTGGTGGTTGTTTGCGTTTTTGTGGTGGTGTTAGTGGTGGTTATGGAGGTGGAGGTGGTGGTAGTGGTGATGATGATGATGATGATGATGATGATAATGATGATGATGATGATAATGATGATGATGATGAAAACCTCTCTGCATTGACAAGGATGATAATGATAATAATCGTGATGAACGAGATGATAATCATGATGTAGCAGGAAAGCAGCTGCCGTCTACGCTGCAAATGGTGGTTAGGTGGTTAGGATTTTAACCTATTCAAAGTGATTTTAAACTTAAGAAAATTACACTGAGAATTTATATTACTCAATTTGTTGTTTGATAAGGATTTTGGGCTTGGCTTAAACGTTGTCCTTATCTTCAAGAACAATCACAATACCTAGTATACACTGCAAACTATTATATAAGAAGGACACACAAACGTGTAAAGCGGCGAAGAAGATCCGTTGGATCTCATTTTTGATATGATGATGATGGTCATTGTTGTCAGGGTGGCGACGTGGTGATCGTCCTTAACGCTCATGCAATAGGACGTTAAGCATCGTTTTCCGTCCTGTAAAGCGGCGACGGTTCACACAGATCTGAAAACTAAAGCGTCACGACTCAATAAGTCAAAGGGAGAGTAATATAAAAGCATGTTGTTACCTGGATGCTGACTTGAAACCGGCGCGTTTATGAGACGCCTCTGGACAAAGAGGCGGATAAGGAAGGTTAATCCCGGGTTTTGACCTCTCAACCTCCGAGGGATTCACAATAATACGCGAAAATCCCTCACGACAAATCGTCATACCCCTTCAAAACGAGATTAAGATACTTGCTACAGCTTATCGTGCGAAACTCATGGTTAGTTTATGAGGACTCTTCTTTCTTGGCTGACGGGTGGGCGTTGAATAGAATAAATTGGAAAAGAACATTCGTACTGCGCTAAAAGACGAGAACAGAAATAAAAGATACAAGAAAGTAGGCACATAAAACAATGAACAATTCGAATTAGCATTTCGATTAGTTTCATTTCTACAACGAAACAATCGCAATCACGGGCGAAAATGGAACAAGGGAAGTTTAAACTGCAAAGAAATACATGTCACGCGTTAAAACGGATAAAGGAGGTACAATAAACCAGTTAAAAATTATTTCCTGTATTTTGCTGAAAGCATCGTCAGGAGTATAATAATAATAAAAATCATCATCATCCTGGATGCTATAGACGCGCCTTTCCCCAAATCAATCAGGCTCAAAGCGCGGCGATCTGTACCAACTTACACGCTCATCTGTCTCATCCACCCTCACACAACAAATACATATCCATCACTCAAACAGGTGGTGTAAAGGATCATCCTGGATGCTATAGACGCGCCTTTCCCCAAATCAATCAGGCTCAAAGCGCGGCGATCTGTACCAAAATACACGCTCATCTGTCTCATCCACCCTCACACAACAAATAATATCCATCACTCAAATAGGTGGTGTAAAGGCAGGGAGATCGCTATTAAAAGACAAGGAAAAAAATCGAATATTTAGTTTTGAAATGTTATATTGACTGCGTCCAGTACCATTATTGAAGGGAAGGAGGAAACCGAAGTGCCCGGAGAAAAACCTCTGTGACCTCAATAGTCTAGTACCTAAGTCACATACGTTCGCCCCTTGCGGGAATCGAACCCGCGACCTTCGGCATAGGAAACCGGCGACTAATCCATTGCGCCACGCGGCCACTTTCGGCAGGAGTTACAATTTGAGCCAGCTGAGGCATAAAATCCGATCTCGCAAGGCTGAGAAGAAGTAATGGAATTAATTAATTATATGATTTCTTTTGGCGAAAATATTCCATATTAGCCTTAAATTGCACACTAGCTAAGTCAGGTGTAACTATTAGCTTGACACCCTTATAAACGATCAACTTAGTCAAGCAGCTGTATATTTAATGTTTCTGGGTTTCCTCTTTTTACTAGGCCTACTACCATTTTAGACGCTACCTTTTTTTTTTTAGTGGATTAAATAGCGCTCAACTTTGTTTTACTTAATCCATTTATGTAATTGCGTATGAAAACTCCGTTTTTATTGTTCTAGTGGCATTATTAAACAAACATTATTTTATTTCACGTTCAGTCTTTGAACACAATAATGAGGGCGGAAAACATACTTTTAGATTCAGTTCCTTTTAAAATATAATGCCTTTTTAAGCTCACACGAATGCATATAAAAAGCTAAAAAGTAAAAATAAAATCTTTTCATGTTTGTTATCTTAGAACTGCTAAATGGAATTATGGCTTATATCTTTTGTTTCATACTTCATTATAACTCTGTCACACTCAATGGCCAATGAGGAGAACCTTTTAGTAACATCATCTAAGCTTTGGAAGGTCAAGTATATATTTCGCTAGACCCAAATCAAAATGGATACCTATCGAGAATCCATATTGCCTGTTTGCACCGTATAAGCTGCTACTTATCGCTATCTTCCAGACTATGTACTGTTACGCCTACGCCTCATGCTCAGCAAATAACAATATATTACTCAGTGATCTCTTGCGGTTATAACACATGACATTTAGCAAACACGGGTGAATCAAACCCAGTAGAGGCGAGCGCCTTTTTTTTTTTTTTTTTTTTTTTCAAAATAGAAATCTTTTGCTTTACTGTTATGTAGATGACATTCTAGACTTTCAGTATTTTTTCATGTCTGCGCCTCGCTCATAAAAGAGGCGTTTCTCATGTCAAAGGCTGAGAGAGAGAGAGAGAGAGAGAGAGAGAGAGAGAGAGAGAGAGAGAGAGAGAGAGAGAGAGACAGAGACAGAGACAGAGAGAGAGAGAGACAGAGACAGAGACAGAGAGAGGGAGGGAGGGAGAGGGAGAGAGAGAGTGCGAGAGTGAATCTCAAGCAGTAAAACGTGAGAAATGTGAGTACTGTAAACCATGGTTCGATGCTCCTGTGTGTGTTTTTGTACATATTTTGTATGCTTTCTCTTCGTCAATCGTGAAGAAAGCTTTCTCCATGTCAAATAATGAATGGCCAGCTTGACTTGATAATATCTCTTAAAGGCGACCTTCGGAGAGTCTTAAAGCTGAAGGCCTAAATACGAAACGCGCAGACAACTTTAAACATCGAAGGTGTAAAGGTTTTCGTGTACATTTGCAGTCGTAAGGGGAGACAACAGGGTCTAATATGCCCTTTTTTGACTGAATAACCGACTTCTTTTAACATGATTCTGCAGCGACACGGATGAGGTGAAACATTGTATAAAGATTCCTTCAAGAAAGTCGACTCCGATCCTGTGAGAAAAATCTTCGGTCACCGTTGATTTGCGAACCTTAATCACGGTCTGCACTACACGAGTGTTCTACCGTGTATTAATGCCACGCTGCTATCTACCCCTTTTTCGCGTCCCATAAACCCGCGTCTTGTGGTCTGGACAGATCGGAAAGTTAAAGCCTGGTATCTATTTGCTTCTTGTGTGTCCATGACAGCATATGAACCCACTTCTAGCTAAAGGGCTTTATAGAACCTGTCATGACAAAATCAAATTGCAAACAAAGGTCAAGCTGTGGACATGTGTCACGCAGTCTGCTGGAGCACAAGAGCATGTACATCTATCCTATCCTATCCTATCCTATCCTATCCTATCCTATCCTATCCTATCCTATCCTATCCCGTAACTCAAAGGTCGTTGGGGCACCACAGGTGATCGTTTAACCAGCGTACTCCATCTTTCTATGTTCTCAGCAACCCTCATGTATTCGTTCGTTCAGAGTCAAGCCAGTCCATTCTCGGATGTTGTCCTCCCACCTATTTTTCAGTCTCCCTCTTCTTCTGCCTCCTTGCACCGTGCCTTGCAGGATGGTTTTTGCAAGGCCTGATGCTCAGTTGACGTGGTCATACCATCGGAGTTCCCGTTTCTTCACCACTGTGAGCATGTCATCGTGTTGTCCAATGGCTTATATGATGGTCTGTCGGACTTCGCGTTGTTGGTGATGTGCTGGGTATGACAAGGGCGCGCAGCAGCCTTACCTTGGAACGTAGACTGATGTTCTGTCTTTCCAAATGGGCTTCAACCTTATCAGGGCAGCAGTTGTTTGTGCGATCCTGGAGAGGACTTCCTGTCGGGACCCATTGCCTGTGTGTGTGAAGGTGTGTGTGTGTGTGTGTGTGTGTGTGTGTGTACTTGTGAAACGTCACTTTTGAGGAACGGAATTTGCCTTTTTTAGTACAAAATGAGGTAATTTTGTCGTTTCCCGTTTGTCTGGCGTTGCTCATTTGTTCTAAGTACATGGCAGTGTAGTTGTAGTGCATGTGCACTACAACTACACTGCTGGCAGTGTACTTTAAGTGCATGTGCACTACAACTACACTTCACGAAGTGTAGTTGTAGTGCATGTGCACTTAAAGTACACTTGGCCAAGTGTAGTTGTAGTGCATGTGCACTACAACTACACCAGGTCAAGTGTAGTTGTAGTGCACATGCACTACAAGTACACTTGACCAAGTGTAGTTGTAGTGCATCTTCCAGACGGGTAGGATAAGGAACTTTCCTCGACGATTAGGGTAAGGCAGGGCCTCGACGATTAGGGTAAGGCAGTGCCTCGACGATTAGGGTAAGGCACCCGTTCCAGAAAAGGGTTAGGGTCAGGGCTAGTTGCAGCGCTGCAACTAGCCCTGACCCTAACCCTTTTCGAGGCACTGCCTTACCCTAATCGTCGAGGCACTGCCTTACCCTAATCGTCGAGGAAAGTTCCTTATCCTAGCTGTGTTTTTGAACAAACTTGACGTACTTCGTCTCTTAGGGGCGAGGAATTAGGTCAAACTTTTTGCGAAAAGGGTGCTTTTTTGAAGAAACTTGACCTACTTCGTCTGTTAGAGGCGAGGAATTAGGTCAAACTTCTTGCGAAAAAGTGTCTTTTTTCAAGAAACTTGACCTAATTCGCCGCCTAAGGGCCGCGAAGTAGCTGAAATTACCCCATTTTGACCTCGTACACGCATGTTTGTGTGTGTGTGTGGGTGGGTGTGTGAATGTGGACGTTCCGAACTGTTCAAGTCGGTTCCACAACTTGTAATTGTTAGTAACAACTGGGTTTTTTCGAAGGAACCCACTTGTTTCGAGAAACCCACTTGTTTCTAAACACACGGGAGTGCTCTTTTAGTGCACGGGAGTGCAGTTACAGTGCACGAGAGTGTTTTGAGTACAGAGGAGTGCTCTATCCGGGACGGAAAAATTACTGTGAATTTTCGAAAAACTTTTGAAGAAAGTTTGACCTATTTCGTCGCCTATTAGACACGATTTAGGTCAACTTTCTCGAAAAGGGGTAGGGTAAGGGCTAGTTGCAGCGCTGCAACTAACCCTTACCCTAACCCTTTTCTCTTCAAAAACCACTTTCCGATTCCTACATTCTTAAATGAACCCATTTGTGATGTTCTGAACGCTTGTGTGTGTGTGTGGGGGGGGGGGGGTGTGTTTGTGTGTGTGTGTGTAAACTTGACACGTCTGTCTAACTACTCGGCCTACTGGTCAAATGTACTTTTATCGCCTTGCTAACTACAGCGAACAAATTCACCGGCTAGTAATGTGTGTCCGAGTTAGGCTATTAAGTAGTTATAAGACCCAATTACCCTTTTGGGAACTGACATTGCATGGTATTTATAAGCGATCTCAGCAGTAAACTTTCCGCCAATCTTCCGGCCATAGGGTGAGAGAAATCGGACATTAGACACATCCCTTTTCTCAGGGTCAGTTTTGTGACAGTGGTGCACAGGTCTTCTCCTTTCCTGCCTTACATAATTATCCCGCTTTCTAAGCATGGTGAGGTACACATTTACAGCTTTATTATTTATTTATTTTCTTTTGTTTACTGCAGAAATTGGGGCACCACAGGTGATTTTTTTTTAACGTGTGTATCAATATTTAATTTAGTGTTGTTTATTATTGAATTGTGGGAGGCCTACTAAGGCCTTAGAACAAATGGGGAATTTCGGCTTGGGAGTTCTGCGCTTTGAACTGATCTGTCAATAAAAAATATCTCTACATTGGAACCCTTATTTTTTTTTTTAGTTCCACACAAAATTCGAAACGAACTTGTTGGATGAGCAAGAAAAAGATGCTGAAAAAATGATGGCCAAGCCAATAATGTTATCATGTATGATTATGTTTCAGCCTGGCACTACGCTGTACAAGCCATGGAGAGTCTGGCAGTGATCTTCTTTGCCATTCCCCTGATCGTATTGCCCGTCTACATCTACGTGGCCCTGGGTCTTTACTACCGCTGTATCATAGGCCTCATGGCTATCTTCACCCTCATCGGCAGTAAGTATAGAGCTAAAGGTCTTCCTTCAATAATGGTGTTATTGGATGAATGCACGCTATCTACAATTTCATAAATAAATTCTATTTCCTTTCCGTCCTCTTCTTACTTGCCTTTAACAACACATGCTTGAGCGATGAATGTGTGTTTGTTCTGTATGTAGGAGCGTCTGTAATACATGAACATGTATGTTTGTTACAGATCGCCACGCTTTGAGATTAAGTTAGGAATAAGGTGCAAATAGCATCCAGTACTATTATTATGAGAATAATAATCATCTATTTTTTAGAAATAAACATTTATAGACCATAGCTCCTCCAACAGTAGTGAAGCAAAGACATTACTGTACATGAAAGCAATCGTAACAAAAACAACTAACGTGGTGTTTTTTTTTTAATGAAAATATCCCTAAAATTAACATTCTCGATAAACCACTCGATAAATTACCTTAGAAGAAGGGTAATACAATTTCATTAAAATAATTGATTGATTGATTGATTGTTGCTTTAGGTCCAGCGGACTCTTCCGAGCCAAATCAGGACCGGACAACCCCCGATCCGCATAAAAGATCTGCTGAAACAACCCTAGTGGGAAAATTGAATGCCCTCCACCGGCCAGTCACTTTACAATAAAGACATCCCACGCAGGGGACGGCTGAGGCTTTACCCCAACTACTCGAACCCCCGGTTACAAAAACAAAATAGAATACAAACATCATTATAAATTATCAACAAAACACATACATATAAAATGCCTATATTGATAAATAATAACATCATAGGAAGCCCTAGTGACCACCCGGCAGAAAGCGTCCAACACTCTCAAGCTGATCCAACAGACCTCATACACAAACAAGGAGTCTTGTCCAGGAAGAGTTTTCAAGAAAAAAGTTAGGTCATTGATCTAGCGAAGAAGAAGATAGTATAGCAGAGTGATAGGACAGAGCAAGAATAGGAAAGTGCAAATGAGGAAGACAGCAACAGTGGGAATTTAAAGCACTAAATTTCCAGAAAGTGGGGATACTATTTAAACTGAAACCCCCGGCACTCCAACGGGGGTACTGTTGCCGCAGGGAATCGGTCATTCCTATAAAGGAAAGACAGGTGTTCAACTGGGGCTTTCACTTTTCCCTTTATAGGTTAGAACAATCTACAGTGGCAAGAGTGCTCATGACCCCAAGGGGTCATTAAAATAAGGGTCTTGATCAAACACCTTCATAGGCCGTTACATGTGTGTTTCTTCATTACACTTCTCACTTGGATCCTTTTCAGCCCTGTGCAACATTGCCGGCGTCATAGTGTTTGGAGTGAAGATCGGCAGTATGGACAGCTGGGGCTACAGCTGGTGTCTCATCGTCTGCATTGTCGGCGGCGGCATAGGGCTCGTTGCTTTCATCATCCTTCTCATCGCCACCATCAACAAGCCCGTCTTTGAACCTCAGAAGTACGGGCGCTTTTTGTCTCATCTTTGCAATAAACTCAAAATTTGAATGTTGTAAGACGTTCAACTTATTCAGGTCTTTGCCCTACGTCATTGCTAATGTTGCTGTCCTCATCAGCATCACCATCATTTTCATCATGACCATTATTTTCATCACCATTATCCCCATCTTAATTATTACCACCACCACCACTACCTCCCCTCCACCACCTCCATCACCACCACCACCATCATCATCATCATCATCATCATCATCATCATCATCATCATCATCATCATCATCATCATCATCATCATCATCATTATCTCCATCATAATCATCACCACCATCACCATCACCACCTCCCCTTCATTCTACCACCACCACCATCATCATCATTATCATCATCATCATCAACATACATCTCATCATTCTATGTCTATGGTTGCAGGTACTTCTCGTCAGGATTTTACGTGGAGCATGACCGCAACCGCCTGTACGTGGTGGAGACGGACGAGCCAGTGAAGATCGTGTACCCGGCTAGCGACGGGGGATCCGTGCTACCCCCACACGCCGGCCCGGTGAGCGCTACCCACATCAACCCCGTCCTGGATCCAGACGATTAAATCCCCTTGTACAACGTATTATACACGCCGTACAACTGTACTCTTTTGACTCCAACTGAATGAATGTTTTGTAGTTTGAACGTAGAGTTTTGAGAGTAACAGGGAACTGCAAAAGAGCTGAACATTCAGTGAGCCGGAAGTTAATTCAGTGTTAGTTTCAAATTGTTTTATTCCATAGATTCAAATTGCGAACTGTATTGAATTAATACATTGCGAATTTGTCATCCAGTAAGTGTGCAACTCAATGATAAAAAAATTAAGAAGACAGAATGCATACTGCCATTTAAATAAAGAAATGAAGAATTCATAACATCTTAAGGAAAAACACACAATTATTGCTTTATTAAATAAAAATTATTTCCAAGTATAAAAATTGGTCAATCGCCAAACGGCTCAAATTATATTTAGGTTGGCAATGCGCAACAAAAAAGCTTTACACTATTTATAGTCGTCAAATTTGTACGTAGTTCTTCATCAGAAATAGATACAATATCAAGATCCACGTAATTATTGATACTAAATTACTGTCTGTGACTGTCGTACACACAAATATTGAAGCATTAGAAATAAAAAGCATTAAACATTTTCGATTCATTGTTTTGAGCAGAGGTCTTAACGTGAAAGTGTCCGTGTTTGAAAGGAAGAAACTAATATATCCGTACATCAACATTTTATATTGCACAAATTTTTCCCGTGAATAAAGCCAAAACTTAAGCTGTTTAAAAAAAGAAAAATTAATTCTTATGCTTGAGTTGTAAATTATACCGACAGTTGTGGCATTATTTCTTATTAGTGTAAAAATATATAAATTTAATGGCGGTGTAAATATATAAATTTAATGGCGGTGTTTGAATGTTTTAAGGGTTTTGGGGAGTAGTGGTAGGGTGCGAGAAATTTTACAAGATGTTGAGC